>JAPYZH010000365.1:0-73092 GCA_030523085.1 Meteorus colon
GGAGCTAGCGGGCGGGAAAAGTTTTTGAATTTAAACGCTAAAAGTTGTGTAGTTGACTCGTACTTGACAGTACTACAAGTAATCAATTATATAATCATCTTCGAACGAGACGCGACGTATAATTACGATCGAGCTTCGCCCGCCTTCGGCGGGCTCGCTTGATCGATCAATAATAAATGATGAAAATCTTTGTAGAATTGTCAAAATTATCTGCAATAAAATATCATCGATCTGATACAATAAACTCTACAATAATGAATGAAAACAAATAATAAAGCAGGAAATCGTACTGAATAAATATTCCACAATTTAAAAACAAAGGAAAATACAATTTTCTGTAATAAAATGACGGATAACATTATAGAAAATCTTTTGGTTACAAAAATAAAATGAGAAAATAATAACAGACATACATGCAAGGTAGTTAAATTCATAACGCATCATAAATACATATCCAACTGTATATAGTTATGTATTCATAATAGGAACATATAGGGGAATTATAATTTCATCATAATACCTATCTAGAGGGCACGTCCGAAAGCCCCTCAGGGAAATAACGCAATATATCAAGACTCGGTCGAATGATCGCGAATGCGCACAGCCGCACAACCATAAACATATTTGTGTACAACTCTACGTATATTGGTTGGTGAATCAGTTGCAATCATACTCATATACATGATAAAATGCGCCACTGTCATAATATTGAACAAACGTCTGTACTGATATTCGTGAGTGTGTGTCTGTATGTGAAGATATGGATGACATATCGAATTTAGAAGTGGAACGCAGTTGAGCTTTATTCGTCTGTAAACCCATTCAGAATTTCCATCTCTTCAAGCTTCTTTTGAACGTGAATTTTTGATATCTAACAGAATGATGCTCGAGATTATTCTGCTGATGCAGATTCATGTTTGAGATATCTATTTCATACACTCTATCTATTTCAGGCCTCTTATCCACCTATAAATATTTACATATATACCTAGAAAACATATGAAATATAAAAGTAGATATATAAAACAAAATAAAGCGTCTACCTTAATGCGAGACAATTTTTTTTACATTGACTATTGTTCACAAACTTTGTCTCTTGTCAAAATATTGATATTAATATTAAATCAAATTTACGTTCTATGTCCACCAATAAAAAACACATTAACAACACCGTAAAACACGCAATATATTTCTTCTGTGTTTGAGTGAATGAAAAAAAATAGCAGGAAAACAGATACAGAGACCATGGAACGAAAGCATATTAAACTCGCCGCTTTTGCATCAATACAACTCTGTACTTCAGGATTTTATTGATGTAATTGTACAAACAGAAGGTATGAATAGCTTCTATGCTTCATTTAATTATGTCATTCAGTAACATATTAACATTCAATTATATTTTATGAAAGAAATCAATTTATTTTACTATTTCATCGGTTCAATTATCAGCTAAAAGACTAATGAGCTTTGCTTATTTTAGTTAAGAATTTTATTAAATCATACAAGAGAAGTGACACATTTGTAGAATAAATTACTGTTTGTAGAATATAGAATTATTCAACAATGGAAATATTTCATGTATTATTCTTTACGTAAAATTTATACAAATAAAAATTCAGTATACCATTGGAATTTATTCTTAAATTGAATAGCTGCAATTAATTAATGAAAAGAGTCCACTCTGACTTACTGAATAAAGTAGAACAATTTTTATCTCCAGAGTATAAAATTCTACACTAAAGTAATACTTCAAATAATATTAACGAGAAAAAAAAATCACTCTACAAATATCCTTCAGTTCAGTCGTAGAAAATTATATTCATCTCGTATTTTCACTCAATTATTTGTCATTCATAAAATAAATTATCATTACTTCTATCACTGCTCTCCAGACCAGTGTGATATTTGCAAGAATTATTTCAGTACACACAACTCTTACTTCAAATAATATTAAATTCCTCTAGATTTTAAATGAGTTTTTTGGCGACATTGACACACTTCGATATTCTAAATAAAAAATATCTTTTGCAAACACAACAAATTTATTTTCTCACTACACTTAATCAACAATCAATAAATTTATCGTCAATAATTTCTTGATATTGTCTTATTTTATATATATTTATATTTAATCAGTCTCAATTTTGTGTATCGATCATAAACCATAAACCAATTTTTTATTTATCACCACAAATGCTATAAATCGCCACTTAAATTTTACTAACCGTGTGATTCCAAGAAATAATATGGCAGTGAAATGCACTCATGTATTTCTATATTTATACCACTATAATATTATACCTATACAAGATATTACCGACGCCAAACATCTCTCGCGCGCGCAAATGTCTATCGTGCGAGCCGCCAAAGCATTTACAGAACACTACACATAATATATACCATACACATGTATATATAATATCTACTTCTCTTTTGTTATATACATACATAAAATGAGTGTATAGATCGCGTGTTTGGAGTAGATTGCAGTCAACAACCCCCAATGTATGGGAGAAGGAAAGTTGAAAAAGTCACTGCCACGTTGGCGCTATATGACTTTTTAGTAAATGTGCGAAATATTAAGAAACTGAAACATTTAAATTTTCAGCTTTTTCCGTCGACGCAACTCTCGTCGACTTAATCTATTTCACGACAACAGCTTTTTAGAGTTCCGGCCAACATAACTTTGAATTTAAGGAGAGAATGCATAAGCAGAAAGAGAATAAGTGTAAAGAGGGAAAGAAGAGAGAAAATAATAAAGTACAATCATTTCTCATTTTCGTCGACTTTCCATTAAAAGATAGCACACAATAATCCACAGAAAACTTGATGTCCCATTACGGCTTTGCTGTTATCTTTAATTTTCCGCGAATATTTCCGTTATAACTTCACATATATACATATATATAATTGATTTAAATATAGGAAAGTTTAATTTTGGAAAGTACTGATAACGACAACTCATCAAAACACAGAAAAATGTTTCAGAGAAATTTTTCAGGAGATTTGATTGTGCGCTACGATTCCCTGTTCACTTCTCTCTACTTTGTTTGAGTAAATTGAAATTGGGTGCTGATCAAAATGAAAACTCAGTCTTCAAATAATTCATTAATGCATTTTATTAAGATTGAACCGCATGAACAAACGCCAATATCTGTTCACAATTCATTTCATCATTCGATTATTAAAATATCATTATTGAAATCAATCAATAATACAGCATAAATCAATAGCGTTAGTTTTCTTCACTATTGTGAATAGACTTTGACCCGATTTAATCGATTCACTTTCAATTTAAATTAACAATTCGATATATTTGTAATGGAGAATCGTTGAAGGAGTATTAAACTGCGAAAATCAAATACAAAGTTGAATACACTCAAAGCACACTTGTGATTCATCTGCGCACTTCGATTGAAAGTAATTTGCTAACAGATAGGAACTTGTAGAATAATATTGGTCTGATATCCAATAAGAAACACCAAATCCAGATAACTCCGAACACTATTCAATTATTTCATAATACTCCTAGTTAAATTCCTATCAAAACTATTATTAACATCGCTACTCGTTCTTTCAAAATTCGTGACATGTTCTAATTTGAAAGCAGGAGAATAATTTTCAATGTACAGCAAATAGTAATTGAATTATTCCTAAATTCATCTCAATATAAAATCCAATAAATGATTTTACTCGTATTTCTTTCCCCAACTATCTAATCGGATATGTCTGTAATCGAATATTGACAGCCCCAAAGTTTGACCACATAAATTAACAAATACATACACGTGTATATGAGATGAGTGTGTGCATAGCTGTCAGTGAAGTGACGTCGCAACGAATACGAGGGGAACGATGAAGAGACGCGAACGTAAATATTATTAAATCGATGAGACCATATCGGATTACCAAGTGATTCGCGAGCAACGTGTGCGTGTCATCTCTACTCACTCCCTCAATATTTTTTCGTTCTTTCTTTCTCTTTACTTCCCCCTTTCTTCTTCTCTCTTTTGCTTCTTACTTGTTCTGCCACCACAAATTTATCTCTTATTCTTTTCGTCTATCATCGTCAAATCCTATCAGACAACTTTGAACAGACTCATCTTAAATTTTTTTTTCTCGTCGATTCATTTCTTATATGGGTTAAGATATATAGCGGAGTATAGTCCATTAACAAACTGACGTCTGTCAACCCTCTGTCACTTAGCGTAAGAGGATTTTTAGAACGATTCATGAATGCGGTAGCGAGTAAAGAAGGGTTTGAAATAATTATTTTTTTTGTGATAAAGCAACAAAGGAAATATTGAAAATTCATACTTCGTATAGTGTTCTTACAATATTTGAATGAAATATAGACAAAATAAAAAATAAGGAAACGAATCCAATTAGGAAATTTCTTTGAGAGATTTGTCGAGAAATGAGAGAGAAGATCAGAGAAAATATTTTGTCAATTCGTAATTCATTTTTATGATTTAAATATACATATATGTGTGTGTGTATTTATGAGATGGAGAGAGAGAGGCAGAGAGAGAAAGGTAAGAGTGTGTGTGAGCGTGACATACTATTTTTCCCTGTTTAGTTGTACAACGGTTGCTCCGGATACATTATTTATTTCATGTGAAAATATGCGGTGCCTGAACGAATTTATAGCAAAAAAGATTGATTGTTCGGTTGTGTGTGGAAAATTTCATATTTATGAATATATATACATGAAATCAAGAAGTAAAACGACGGATATTTCGTCGCTTTGTATGATATATTACTTCTGGGAAATGTTACACACGAACGGGTCCTTTTTTATAAAGTGCTCATAAATTTTACGTCGACAAACTTATAGGTTTCATTTAGACATTTATTTATTTATTTTTTCCAAATGCGTCACTCATTGAAGTAGTGCAGAAGTCGATATAAACTCAAATTGTCAAGAGAATTGAAAATATTTAAATATAATTGAATTGTGAAGAATGAGCAGAGACTGAATAGAATATGAAGGGTGAAAAATAAGAAACAGTCGAAGATAAATCTAGAAATCGATTGAGTTCAATACTTATAAGAAAAGAAAAATACGAATTGATGTCACATTTTTACTTGAGGATTATAAACTTTTGCAATATGAAAACCGAGATAATAATTCCCCAATGGAAATTATATATTTATGGTGATGGAAAGTGGATGAACGAAAGCAAGAAATTTTTATATTTTTTCTCGTGTTATTTCAGCCAAAATAATTGGATAAATTCGTTGAATTTTACGACTAAATAATTCTCCACAATAGTTAACATTAGAAAAGTCGTTATATCCATCAGCCATTCATCAATTCCTCAACAAGTGTGCAGAAATATTATTTACAAAATACTGCAACATCGATATACGAATATAACTTTCAGAAATATATAGTCTCCCATAAAATTCGTCCACAGCTCCAGAATTAGAATGAGTAGTGTGACGATTCCTTTAATTATTTATTACCCCTCCAAACTTCGCAGAGTAAATGAACAAACAGACATGCACTTATCGACACCGAATTAACTTTGAGTTTCATTATTTATTATAAAGTTCTAAAACGAATCATTGCGCTATTTGTATATGTTTCATGATATTTTATTCAAATGATATTAATGTACACACCAAAATATCGTTATCCAAATAATACTGAACGGGCATTTATCATCTATTGATGAGTATTCAGTGATCAATACTTCAGCAAAAAAAATTCAACTAACAGATTTCACCTCATTTAATAGAAGTTAAACTTAACTTTTTAACTGAAGTATTCATAGCAAATGATGCTGAACTCGCGATTCGTATAAACTAAGTTATCTAGCAGTTAAACTAATAAAACAGAAATAAATCAGTTTCAGAGAGTTATCAATAATAAACACATTCGATGAGCCAGATGACGATTCGACAGACTCTCCTTATAAGTATTCAACAGTATCACTCACAGTTGCAAGCTGTATCACCAATCAGATCTTGTTTCATTTTGAATTTATTACTAGAAATAATTCATCAGAGTAAACGGAAGAACAATTGTAGATTGAATGAAATTAAAATCTATGCAATCGTATATCGATCTCAATGCTTAACACAAATCCATCCATAAAATTGAACCACTACAATGAAGACCAGAGGAAAGTGTAAGAATTCCATTAAGTATTTCATCGTTGACTAACTAACACAAACACAACTATATTGAAATATCTGTATTTCCTCCACTCAAAATATTTATGCCACAATATAAAGAAAAAACATTTATATTCAAAACATAAATTATAAACTTGAATAATAATTTATTAATTGATAAATCAATTAATTAGAATCAACAAAAAATATATTTGCACAATTTCGTATGAAATTACATGAATACATACAATTTAGTGGAATAGGAAGATCAAGTTTAATTTGAAGATTAAATGAACATATATTTGTATGCATAAAGTTCATATAGTGGTGAGAGTCACATGAGTCAGCAAATGAAGACAACTTGGCAGATCTTGAGTTGCGAAATGTTCCACACAACAACTAATAGTATGCATATAGAATTTACAATGCGCAACAAGATGAAATAGCGAAATACTTAATTTTAATTGCACGTAGTAATTATTGTTTACGCTGCAAATACGTTGAGTAATGTTTGTGAATCGTCGCTCTAGTTACAATGGTGGGTTGCCTACCTGAATTTACTGTACACACGCGATGGAATATAAAATTTAATGCACACATCTATAGTTGTATGAAACACAATCTGATGAATGCAAAAAATAATTTAGAAGAAAGTGAAGTACAGTTGCAACATAATAGTAATACCTTATTTCTGAGTTCATGTTGAATGTTATTCCAAGAGATGGAATTCCAAGTGGAAGAAGAGTAATCGTTGAATAATTTACACAAGTACTTTACTTCAGACAATTGTTATGACTTTGAGATTGTATTAGGCAGGAAAAAAATACCTATAGATAAGAGGAGGTATAATAAAATAACTGTCGACAACAATCCACCAAATTTATCAAATCAATTTTTTTGTCTATCATATCCAATTTCAAATAATTCATTTGACAAGAACAAATAAGAGAAATAAAAAGTGATAAAATTCATGGGATGATGATCGTGCATCAGACAACGAGACATAGATGACTCTTCGAAAATACATGACTATGAAAGATGATATGAGGAATGGGTAATATAAGTTGTAATGGCTTTAATCCTGTGCATAGCCATCTCATAGTCATTGAGGCACGTAAAGTAATAAAACGTGCAAGACCTTCAAGCACGGAGCCATACATTTCTACTGTCATCCACAAGAGCAATGTCGTTACATGATTGTACGCATGTTCATAGAGATGGTGGTGGTTGCAATGTAGTTATGAAGAAAATGGAGGAACATTAAAAAATAAATGTGGATGTTGATAAAATAAAGTGGTAAAGGTATATGGGTTGCACAGGTAGTAGAGAAATTGAGAGGAAAGAAAAAAGATGACATTTTTTTATATACTCGTGAGAGGTATAAAAATTTCCTGTGTATCGAATGGACAATATGAAAATGTCGATTATTGAAATGTGAATAATGTAAAAGTTTATAATCTATTTTAGGGCTTATTATTATTTTATTGTTCATCATTGGATAAAATCAATGTTGATCATATAATATTCAATCAAATTTTGTTTATGGAATGATTGTGCTATGAAATAGTTGAATATATTCAATTATTTATATCTGTATAATAATTTCAATCGTTACAATATTTAGAATGATATGTCACGAATAAAATATTCATGAAATTTAATGGAGAATTGGGAATAGTATTATCACTAGGTCTAATTATTCATTTATCAGAATGAATATTGCGAATTTTGATATGGAATATTTACATATGAATTAGTAAAATAAGTTCAAAATATCCCTGCAGCAATGTAGAAACCACAGAGACGCCAATAATATACCCATACAAACAAAGATAATCTTGCGGTTGTGATTTCTTTGGCTTCCTACACAATGGTAGTATCACCTTCCGGAGAGGATCGATCGTGGAACAGAACCAACATTTTTTTTTCTTCTGTTGCAAGGAAAACATTCAAGTTAAGAGCTTTCGTGTATATGCTCATCAGAGAATATTTCGTTATAAATAATCTGAATGACCTGTAATATTATTTTGAAAAAAGATTTCACTTTATTTTGTTTGTCTTTTATCAAATATTTCTCAGTTCATTGGCACATAATTTGTACGTAAGGAGATAAAGTAGAGAAATTTTATGAATAATGTAGAGAAAAGAAAGAATTGAAACTTTTGGATTGTATTTTATGAATTTTTTTCCACCTGTTTCCTAATGTTTTTCCCCTTTCTCTTTCGTTTTATATTTTTTTCCTTTGTCATCAATCCATCGTCTCTCGTTGAAGAAACAAGAAGGTAATCAGTTTGACCCAGTTGGTCGTTCACCGATCATTTCTTCGAGCCCTTATAGAAACTACGTACGATGAGAGACGTAGAATCATGGTGGGACAATTGCCTCTGGGAATTGAAAAGTGCGGGGAAAAAAAAGTGAGCCAGTTTAAAAAGTATACAAAAGGATGCCAGTGACGCGTGTACGTTTGCGTTATTAATTTAATATTAGCCTTTTGATTGAGTAAAGAAAATTGAAAGGAGCATATTGCATTAATTTAAAATGAAAGAAAATAAAATTGGTGATGAAATAAAATTTCCTATGTTCACATCTTTCTCGATTGAGTAACGCGCAATTTTAATTTTGAACATTAGCAATTTATACTTATTATTTGCATATTATAAAACGTCAAGATAAAATTTTTTTCTTTCTTCTATTTACCTTCATTTTCCACAGAGAAGAATTTCGGTAAGTGAATTAATAAAATAATTTAATAATTAAATAATTTTCTCCTTATATTTTTGAGACAAAAAAAAGCTTTTATCAAATTAACTCACCATCGATCTAATAAATTGCAAAGAAACTAGAAATGTAAATTCATATCATTGGTAGGATGTGACAGTCCATTAGAGTGGCAGCAGTGAGCAGACGTATACATTTAAATTAACTCAATTACTGGCAGTTATTATAAAAAAAAAGTGTTAATTTCCACATTAAAGAGAATGAAAAAATAAGTGAAAATTTGTGTCTAGAACGAATTTTCCACAAACACTTGTAAAAGTGTGCTCGACAAGCACGTAGACTGTTAAACATTCCACAGTATCGACAATGCCAATAAATGTCAGCATGGCGTAATTAAAGCTTAATAAATATCCAAATTAACGTTCCACTTGGCCGCCATTTCACGAAATTAAAATTACGCAATTTATTCAATGAGAACGGTAGCTAAAAAAAAAAGTGAAACAAATCTTCTATTTGCATTGCAACAAATGAACTACAACGATACGCATTAGCAAGTCGAATACTTTTCCCCCTCGCATATTTTATTAGAAAACTAATGTAATCATTATTATGCGACACACATAGCAAAACTTTTTATGAAAATAAAATATCTATATTAGCATGAAGAATTTAAAAAATTCCTATTTCACTATAATTCAGAATGTATTGCAATTACTATGCATTTCGAAACGACCATAGAGAAGAAAGTGAGCATGGACAATATGAAGTCATTATCATCTGCGCCTGTTGGTCGTTATCACAGATATTACAACTATAGAAATAGTAATAGTTGGAATGTTCAATGTTGCATTAGTACATTCTACATATGACTATACAGACTCTATTATCACAATGCGTCAAATTTAACATTCTAAAATAGGACAAAATTAATTTTTCCATTCTTCAACAAGTCATTTCTTTTTCAGCATCCCAAACTAAATAAATAACTTGGATACTCTTAATAACTCATAAAAATTGTTGATCACTCATCAAATTGCTGCCACGTAACACTTTTTTTATTAAATCCTTCATAAATTTGATATTAATGTAACAATAAAATTCGAATCTAAAGAGATTATGCAAAAAAAATAGGTTTATGTAATACTTGAGACAATCTTATTCTCATATTGAATTATTCGGCGGAAATCATTAAATTATTACACATTGAAAAGTATAGAAGCGTGTATGAAGTATAGAAAGACTGACTACGAGTTGTTATCACGGTTCTACGATGAGAGAGGACTCTTATACTTCAGAGTGCACCTCATACTCAGGCAATAGTCAAGTTTTGCCCTGTAGCAGCAAAAGTACAAGCAGTAATGGCATATGTGCTTACCATCCCCTTCGATATATGCACAGAGGAAATTCTGTGATGTTACATTACCGCATTTTCTACATGCTCTCACGAGCTACCAATATGACGACAAGCGTCTCAAATTTCTCAACTACCAACCTCTTCAACCATAGATAATAAACTCTTAGAAATTCACAACCACTTGACAATTTCTATTCCAAATAATGTCAAGTTAGTGTGCTTGATATTGTAATTTAATTCCGTTCGAAATCAAGGAATTATTACCAATAAAATACTAAAGTTTTAATCCTAATGTTACACCAACAATCTTATTAGTCATATTTTCATTAATTGAGTTTCTTAAATATTCAGAAACTTTTGCAGTAGATAAAAAAATTATCTCCTCTTTCAAAGTTGTCTCTTCGTGAAAAACTATTTAAACTTTAAAGTTGAACGATAAAATTACTCGTAGGTAATAGTTTTAGTATTTTTTTATCCATATGAGAGTCAATAACTATTGATATAATTCACAGTCCATTATCTAATAGCTGATTTGTTCCATGATGATAAACTCATGGAGATTTTCAGCTGGAAATAAACTCATCACTGTATGTTCAAAATTTATTTCTCTAGGTAATCAGTAAAATTAATAGATTATCAACTATCCACTCGCCATGAATTCATCGTTGCATGTTCCAATGACCATCAACTCACAGAACTCAATGGCTAATTATATACTTAAACTATTCCAAACCTCCATTCACAATTAATTTAAGTGGTTGGATACTCCGCTGAATCTTCAATATTATCGGATCGATGGAAGGGTTCTGCTATCCACTTCGCTCGTATTTCATTACATTGATAATCGACGATGAGCAGAGTTAATTAGAGAGTCAGTGTTATGAGCTATGCAATAAAACAAATCATATTTTTATTATATCGGAATAAGAATCATCATTTTCAAAAATAAATTATCATTTTGGTTGAGCATCTAATGATAAATATTAAATTTTTGAACTTTCTCGCAACATGAGATTTTTTTTCTTGAATCAATTTGTACACAGACTTTAAAAAATAAGGGATGCGTATATTTCCTCATTTTCTTTTTGTCTATCTCACCTTTCACCCCTCGTCCTTTATTTTATAAAGTCTGACGTTTTCTTGTTAGAACAAGAAAGTTCCTTGCATGGGGTGGCCCCACATTGCTAGTATACAAAGTCTAATAACTTAGAACCCTCCTTAATTGGATAGTTAGTGTCCAGTATCTATCCTCTTACCTTTTCCACTTTCCTTCTCTTTTTTTTTTATATCTCAAATGTTTTCGTGTAAAAATGTTGGAGCAACATGATACTTTACAGAAATTTCTGATATAGGAATCTTTTTTGTTAAGTTATTAGATGCATTTTGAGAAGACGAATTTTGAGAAAATGAAATCATCTGAACTAATAAAATAGAAAGTTGAGGGTTTAGGACAGATTTCACACATCTTCCTCATATGAGAGCATTTAATTCATCCCACACAGTATACACAAGATTATTATTAAATATGATAACATTCAGACTCTTCATGAATAATCCCATCGTGATTAATGTAGACCAGTATTTCATTCTGAATATTATTCATTCTTTTACTATTAAATAAATGATCTTTAGATTTTTCCAATTATTTCACACAAAACCCATTCAGTGTTGTCTACTTTATACATTATTTCCCTTCGGCGTTCACAATATGAATTATTTGTAAGAACAAGAGAAAAAGAAATAAAAACAATGATCGATTGAAAAGACCAGTGTAAACAGTACCTGAAATTTATGCAACCGTTTCAAATATCAGAATACGAAATTCATCTCATTCATATCTGTTGATTTAACTTTATATTGGATTGGCAGAAATACAATTAAACATTTATCGAATATTTAAAGAGCACCGTACGAAAAAAAGAAAAATAATAAAAACAGAAATGAAATAAATGGTGGAGAAAATTTTTTCCTCAAAATTGATGAATCGGCAAATCTATCAAACGAATGCAATCATCATTCTCGCTGTGAAATATATATTTTTTTCAATATCTACATTCGTTATGCCTCATCCAATTTCATATATAATCAAAGCACGCAGATTAGTATTTGTTGTTGTCATAAATTGATCATATTCAGAAAAAGAAGGACCATATTCTCCAATCAAAAATAGTTAAATACTCAAACAATTCCATCGTTAATCAAACGAAATTCTGATCTTTAAAAATAAATACAAACAAAAACATCATCAATTCCATATCTCCAATTTCATTTGCATCATTATTTTCCACGCGAAAATATATTTCCCATTCACATAACGCATAATTAATGATTATTCCATAAAAAACAAAAAAGCACGAATCAACATTTTGATGGTGATTAACTTTTCTGATGTTAATATTTCAACAATTAAATTAATTCTCATTCAAATGATTGAAATGATAAGCATGAATCATCATTGATCGATATTCATTTTAAAAAATGGATTAAGTTATATACATGTAGTGCATCACATCAACATCAATGATTGCTGTATGAAAATGGATATTGGTACTTTCGATAGAGAAATGGAAATTGACAATTCAACATCAAACAGTCTTATGACATATGGTAGTGATTAGTTCCATAGCAGGGATGTTGCTTATATTTCGTGCAAAATCGGATGAACATTGTGATATATATCCGCACTCTTTATAGTCACATTCACAATCAGATGACGCACATTTGTGCACTAGTCAGCATTGATGCCATCCGTGCAATTCGCTCATCCTCTAAATTAAACCAAGTGCAATTTACATCAGTGTATGCATGTAAAGCAGACATGGAAAAATAAATTGGCATCACAGAGACTGTAGAGTGTGGATAGAAGCGAGTCGAATAACAGAGAGGATGTAGAAAATAGAAGAGGAGAGACTGTATCCAGATAAATCTCTCTTTGGTATATAGTATCATATGTGTGTGCTATACACGCTTGAAATAATTGAAGGAAATTGGATTGTACGTTAAAATGTGCGCGATAATCAAACTTGTACATACGAGTTGTCGTGTTAACATGAAAAAGGGCAGTGATTAGATTTTACTTTTACTTTATTATATTGTTTACTCATCTCTCACCAAATGTGTGAATAAATCATATCAGGTATTTTGGAAAAGGAAAATACTGATAAAAATAACTTTTTCAAAAAAATCCTTATCACCTATTTAAAATAAAATCATGATAAATCAACAAATATGAAGTCAGAAATGTTTATTGTATTTTTTTATAGAAAATTTATAATAATTTCCTACACACTGAACAACGACTCCTGCCTGATATCCAAATTAGTATTTTACACGTGATCCTCAAGATATTCTTGTAATTCTACTCTTGTTCTACACTGAAAGAGGAAATTAACGATAGATGATGAATCCATATCCGTTTATTTTATATCAAAATATTATCCCAAAGGTATTATGATAAAAATCATCACATGAATTTAATTTTTTTCGTTGTGTTCATATGCAACACCACACTATCAGCCTCTACATCCCATCTATGTTTGTGACTATGTTCTATAACTCATACAGCAGCCGCTCGCTCATAATCTCATATAGCTTGCTTAGCAATTCTCATTGTTGATGATTTCACCAATTCACTCTTCACACATCACATTCGTTTGCCAACTATTGTTCGAGTTACGTTTGCATTTCGATTCAGCCGTATTGCGTGTATATTGTTCAATACAATTTCGATAGGAAGAAAAATTGAATAAAATGAAAAATGCAGGAAAAAAAAATAATCCAATTATGCAAACACACACTTGTAGAATTCTCTAAATATCCTATTTCTCTATAAAGGAATCGATCAGAAAAAAACATACAATTAATTAATTTTTTGTCGAATTTTAAAGCCGAAGGCTTTTACTCCGTGCACTTTTATTTACCCCCTATAATGAAGTGAAGTCTATAAAGTTGAAGTGCTCAACACCAATGAAACTAAAAAAAATGGTCCGACTGCCTGTCACCAGATGTTTGACCATAGTGAAAAGTTTCGTGGGCATCAATATAGCTAGTTCAGTAATAGAAAGAATTAATAAGGGATGAAATAGAAACGAGGGATGAGAAAGGAAAAATAATTCAAGTAGTTTGTAAGAGAAGATGTGGATGTCGAATTACTCGAAAGCGCAGACGTGATCTTCCAATAAATACAAATATACCCTTTCAATTCAGAAATCTTTTCCTCTTCCTGTGATCCTCGTCAGCTGAAGATATGAATAAAAAAAAATTTATGCACTACATTAATGGCAAGAATATCTCATTCACATAAATTTTTTTGATGTAGTACGTACTCAATGAATGTTAAAAGTCGTTCTAGAAGTTGAATAAAATCTCACATGATCATATGAAAAATTTCCCATGGAATCTCTTTCACGGCCAAATGTGGAAAAAGAGAGAAATGTTGAATGATTTTTTTATGCAATAAATTGCTATTATATCGCATGAATAGAATACTATATATATATAATACTACCAGTACTTCAACTCTCTATTTAAAGCTCATCCACGCGTATATCCACTCGTGTCAGTGTGGCTTGTTCATAGTCACATCAACACGACAGAGTGGCAGTACACACATACTTCATCGTATACGCGTTCTCTCAACTGCCATACCTATGTATAAATATATATTTGCTATGGTACATTGCGAATTAAGCGGTCACATTAACGCGTGTCGGTGAGCACATTGCGGTGAAGTCAACACTTTTACGTTAGCTAAATTTTCTCTGACCTCGCTCATTTTAGTGACAATTATTTTATTCATTCATATAAATTAATCCTTTTTTCTTCCATTTTCATGGGATAACGCGTAAAAATTGTTCTGAATGAAAGCTCGTGTTTATGATCTAGAATATTTGATGTCAGATATGCGGCTTGTGGTATTTACATAATGATATTTTTTTTTGCTCTTATCGGAATTGTAAAAGTCGACGAATTCATTTTGAACAATAAAAGAGAAAGGCGAATGATTGTGATGAATTTTGATGAGAGTGGACATGGGAATTATTGGATAGTTAATAAAATTGCTTGAGTTTCAATATAGAATTAATTTTATAGCATGGTAATGAATAAATATCTCACTCTAACAAAGAAGCCCTCAAATTTAACAATGTAAATATAAAACTTGAATTTTTAATTAAATTACTCTATGACATAAAGTGATTTAATAAAATTCGACTCAATATATGAAATAACATCGTTCAAACAATAATTATAACATGGATTCTTTTGTTTATAAAGTTAATAACTGATGCCTTTTATTTCAGATTGCTTTGGATGTTTAATACATGTCCTAATGATGAATTAAAAGCTTTTTATTATCCCATGAAAGGATAAAGAGTAAGAGAAAATTTTACACAATGAATAAAAAGTGACTTCATTATCTGTTGGGATTTACTCCGCACTACATTTTAACACCTCTGGGAAATACAGTTCAAATAGACACTTTTCGTCGTTATTGAAAATACATAAAAATAAAAGCAAACACCATCAAGAGTGTTCGATGATTTTTTCACCAATAGACATTTTTTTCTCTTCAACGGTTCATTTATTCAAAGTAATAAAAATAAATCATCTCATTAGTTGCTGCTGAGAAATAGAGAACATGTTCAATTTCTTCTTTCATAATTTGCAAAAAAATAAAATTCAATCACTCACTACTACACCTTACCATATTTTAATTGCAGCATGGCAAAATAATGAAATGAAAAAAAGATCAAAAGGGAAAAGAAACATGAGGAAAAAAAGGAAACAAGAAAATAATTCAAAAAAATATACATCAGTGTGTATACCTATTTCGTCATCTTCACATCTTTAACATTTTATATGCAAAGTCGCGTGTGCGAATTATAAAGCATTTGACTTTAATGACTTTAACGATCAGTCCCCTTCTCCTGTAGGTCGCACTACGATTACTGCAGTCGGTTCGAGTGCACACGTCACAATTAAACTTAACAACCGCCGCGAGCATACGCAATATATGGTATTAATATTTGCGGTGCAAATATAGCACAAGACGAGAGTGGAAATAGGAAGAAAATTCTGGATAGAAATTCACCATGATATGACGTCATATATGCTCTACAAGTTCTCGATTAACTTTGTGGGCTAAAATGCCCCTCCCGGCGGACGAATCTCGTTTCTATTCTGAGTATGGCACCGATCTGTTATTTCTACGCATCGTTTCGTAAAACATTACAGTCGAGCAACGGGCAATAAAAGAGCATTTCTTATCGCACTTGGTTCAACCCAACGAGCAATATCTCTAGAGCTTTTTCTCGTTTTTTCCTTTTCTCTTTTTTCCTTCCCTTCTTTCATCTTCATCCACAGTATATGGCTGATATACAATAGTATGCATTCACACCAGTATGTATATAGTGTTATGATGTTATACTTTCCATATCATTGGAATGTTTTTATTTTATTTTTTCGTCGACCATGGTCGAACTAGAAATTCTCTGGGGATTCTTCCTGGTCCAAATGTTACAGTCGGTACATATATCGTATATTAGGCTTTATCACCACTCGAACAATCATAATATGAAAGTATCTTTTATTTTATTCTAATGATGATATTGTATGGTATTAAATTATGTTCGTAGTGAATCATTTGGAATTTAGTTTACGAATA
Source organism: Meteorus colon (assembly GCA_030523085.1). Classification (NCBI taxonomy): domain Eukaryota; kingdom Metazoa; phylum Arthropoda; class Insecta; order Hymenoptera; family Braconidae; genus Meteorus; species Meteorus colon. Next base: position 16,860 of record JAPYZH010000365.1, read on the forward strand.
ATATTCGGTATGCATTGGATAGTTGTGGCTATTGGACCGCTCAAGTTTGATGGTATTAGCGGAGCTCAGGAATGTCACGTTGGCGTGATGAATTTTAATCTTGTGTTATTGAAAAACAAAGTAAAGGAAATTTTAGGGTTAATGAAAAATGGTCAAATATTGGATGAATATTGCAGATAGTGGAATATTTTGCCATATCATTTTTAATGACGATATTGAATTCTGTCTGGAAATTCACAGCAGCATGCTGTCATGAATTCATGAAGGCAATGTTTGATATTAAATAATAAAGCAAATTCCCAAGCGTGAATTTAGTCTGAGATTTTCGTAGAAATTTACATTCACAGCAAAATGAACGGAGGAATGATTTTTATAGATGGAAGAATTGTGTAAATTCACATCTCGAATTCTCTGCCAATAATCATCTCAACGAGCCCGATAGGGGCTCATTTTTAAGTGAACATTTTCTGGTTTTTATATTCTCTGAAAAAATTGCAATTCTATCCATTTTTTAACTGGCTCCATAATTTTGATCTGCAATTCATCATAATACAAATTTTTATCTCAACTACCAAGTTTACAAGCATTGAAAGCCAAAAAAAATTCTCTTTTAATAGCAAAGGGAATTATTTTTTTCGCAAGTACCTGAAGAACATGATACAATTTCATTCTTCGCATTCAAGTAATCCAACATGAAATGAAAAATTTCAGATACAACAAGTACAAGTACCAATTCGAAGACGTTGTCGCCAATCTATTAAAGTTTATGTCACCCGTCTGTTAAGCCAAATTAAAGACACTACACATATATATCTCCAAGCATACACAAACACTCACTCTTGCAATGACATTTCCTGTTCTTCCTATTCACACGCGAAAGCAACTAACGAACTGCATCGTCAACACATACGTTAGCCGTAAACAATGTTCTAAATGAACACACCGTCTTCATTATTTTTATTGATTGACACTGATTGTCGATCAATAGTTGGAGTGTTGGTTGTGGATTTATCAACGAAAAACAGAACAAGATGAAAATATATTTACTTGATGATAAAAAACGTCAAAATCAAAAGCAACAATTCTCATTAAATATGAAGTAGATTGTGGATTATTAAATTGTAAACACACGATGGCATAATAATGAGAAAGAAAAAAAAGGTAAAAAAGTATCTTTGTGTCTAATTAAATTTAACGGTCAATGGGGAAATGTAAGAAATCAGATAGCATATGAGAAAAAACGATGAAACAGAATGCAAAAGAATCGAGGATCCATGTTACATGAGATTGTGTGTGCGCTGTAGATATAAAAAAAAGACACTAGAAGCTTTTATATGTGTGCATGTGTATATAACAGAGACACATTTATACGTATAAAGAAAATCTCGGCAGCCTCACTGCATGGAACAATGGAAAATAGGACAAAGAGTCCTTTTTGAATAAGAATAATAGAATTTACAGTCGTCGTCCTCCTCCTCCACTTCTCCTATATCGCCAGTGAATTTCCGAAAGTAGAATTGAATATGAATACGAACGTCTGGGAATACGTATATGGAATTTTCTGCTCATGTCTCGCCGCTATTATGTCTACTGCAACGTATAATCTATGTATTATCTACATTTTCTCATTTGCCTGTGCACTTTCAAGTATCATGATAAAAAATAATGAACGATATATTTGGGATATTCAGCAGTAGATTATGTGAATGATAAAATGGAAATGTGTAAATATTCATACACTAGTGATATTTCATTCATAAATTGAGCAAATGAGTTGAATTTTATTTGTTTATTTTTATAAATATTTGTAATTATTCCCATGAGTTACATTTGAACTCGGATATCTGTGTGGGTAATTTTGTATTCGGAATTTATACGAAATATTTTGCTTTTAGTTATTGACAGAATAAATATGATGCATTTACAAATGGCATATTTTGTAAAGGGTAATAATTGATTCCATATCATTTATAATTACTATAATATTTGGATTTCATAAATTTTGTATAATGAAAATCAGGAAATGTTATGTTTACTGTGAAATCATGATATGAAATAAATTTAAATGTCATATTATTCCTATTGTTTTTAATTGTTTAAAATTATGTTTCTGGGTTATTTCAAAGTTGTTACAAAAGTGGTTTGAAATTGTATATCGATGTTCCCATCGTTTCATATATACATTTTGTGCATAGAACATATTTTCATAATTATCGAAAGGGAGAAAAATGTTGTGTCCGTATGAAAATATGTATAGGAAAACGGATTGTATAAAATATTAGTTTTATTTCACATTCTCGCGACCTCTCTACCACTTCCACTCTTTTACTCGTTTCCACTCGTTGCCATATTCTTTAATCAACATGACAAAATCAACATGACAAAAACTACAGAATACTAACGGTCACGAAATTACGTGTGCTCATGTCAATTGATGTTTCGAGCTTAAATTACAAATTTAAAATGGGAACTCAATTGACAAAATAAAAATGTGAAAAAATAAAATACGACAACAATCAGCCGGGTTGTTTGCAATTCGACCACTTGAAAAATTATTTCTTTACTACATTTAGCAATTATATAAAAGTTCAAATAATTCAATAGACAGATTTCCAAACAAACAGAAAAAAAATATTGAAAAACATATAAATAATCCTCTTTTTACTTCATTCATATTTTCGAATTCAAATAAAGAAATTTACCTAATTAATGAATTCGTTTCAATAAGACGAGAGTACCATTATGAGAATTATTCGAATAGTCTCAGCATTTATGCAATATTTGAGACTGCCATCAAAATGAGAATCTAATAAGAACTAAATTGAATTATTTTTCGTTAAATGGAGCATTTTCATCGATCTGTAACTATTGCTCCTTAATTATTTCTACTATTCGATAAAGCCAATCATTTCTCTCAATATTATCTTCTTCCTCCTAATGATAATTCTCCGATGATCTGAATCCAACGATATTGAATCGAATGATAAAAATACAAAGCGGCTGGCAAACTCTACTTGTAATTTTAGCATCAATATTGGTTAAACGCCGGATATGTCTGAATCGAATAATAAAAAATGAATTCAAAGATCGGCAAGGTGGAATCAAGTACATGAACCTTTATCTCATTTTACCTTTGCCTATATCTACACTAATGTGTCTCTTTACTTCCCATGTAATCTCTATACTCGTACATCTCCTTGTATTGCTCACATTACGTAACATCCAATTGCACTAGCCACATACGTATCATGTGCTTCCAAGCAACAACATTTACTCCATGTTTGTACACATGGATCCACTTTCTCCACACTACAGTTGCTAATTATAAAATGACACACAGAATAATTCACCTGAATATTATCGAATTGAAAAGCATAAGCAAAGCTTTCATTTTTTATGAATATAATTTCGAAATGAATAATTAAATTGTAGATAAAAGAAGAATAAAAAGAAAATGTTAATGTAAGGGATTTCAAAATGTACATAAGCATTTTTTTTTTCAATTCAGTCGTCTGAATTATTTAATTCTATATTTATAAATGAAAAAGTGTCCTATGGTAAATTTAGGCTCATCATATTTCTATAATTAATCTTTAATCTTCGAGTAATTTCCTTTCTGTCTAATTAAACCTCTAATTACAACACTGACATAAATTAAAATGAAAACATTCTGAGCATTTATTTACACTAATAAATTACTCCCAATTTTCTTTTTTCGTTTTTATTGATTCATTAAATTTGACTCTTCATAATTACACTCAAAAACACAATGAAGTTTCGCATTACGATAAACGAATCCCTAGAAAGCGAAGGTGCAATTGGAAAATGAAATAAGAAATAATAATATAAATTACCAAATGCATAAAAAGGAGAGAAAAAAACAGAAGGAAATAAGTGGAATGACCTTACAAAAGACGATACTACACTACTTTCATGATCGCAATGTATTGCAATATGATATTATGCGCCACTCGCCCAAGTGTATGACAGGGTATTATCCCCACGCGCACTCCAACAATATTTCCATATTGCAGGTAACGTGAATATTACGCGGAATCGACCGCATATATAATTATTAAATTCACGATTAAACGTCTCGCGGCCATGCACTCCTCCCACGCACACTCACCCACTCATTTCATTTCTTCATATCTTAATTTTACTATTTATTCATTCATACATTTTTATAAATATCAGTTTCACCACTCCACGATGTAAACTCGTAAAAAATTAAAAAGAAAACAAATAGTTACATAAATAAATACATATTCATAATCATATAAACATCTCCTAAAATTTTATTTCCATCCATTGCAAAATGTACAATGCCTTTTTGAAAAAGAAAAAAAAAAATAGTTTCCGTTCTTGTTACATAAACAGACGTATATATTTTTTCTCGGACCGTGTCAATGTTTTTATGAACGACAGTGAGACGTGCGGGCAGCAGGAAAAAAATTACATTTCCCAGAAAAATATAGATGGAGAATGACGGCAAAGTATATACGCGCACACATTCAGGTTGTTTATGAGTTCTCAAATGCACCTATGCGACGTTCGCTGTGTATATCATACTAACGGAAAGAGGAATAAAAAAATTGTTGGATGATGTATTTTATTTTCATTACTTTTTCTACCTTTCTTCGCATCACCACGTAGAAAGTGATATGAAAAAACGAAATAACGATATACCGACTCAAAGGGCATCAACAACATTGGTTTCTCCTTCACCCTTCATCCTCGCTCTATGCTTCCAATAATAATTATATATATATATATACTCAGGAGGGAAAATTGCATGAAGAACGAAAAAATGCGAAAATGAAACCAACATCTGTAAAATACACAATGGCGTTTCGTCAGTGATATGGGTTTGTGTTTTATGAGACTTAATATCAGTACTTGAACGATAATTCTGTTGAATATCTGATAAGTATGTGGTGTGACGATAAGAAAATAATCTTTGACAGCAGTGAAACTTGCATGCCACGGACAATGAATGATTTTGTTTAACGATAAGGATGAAAGTGTAAAGTATATATTTGTAGAGAAGTGGTTATAGCATACACTAGTCAGACTTATTTAGAAGTGAAATAATTTCCATTCAATCTGCATTCACCCTAATTTTCCGAGAAGTGTTATTCTTATTGCAGTCATTTCTTCAAAATCAATTTGTGTACATTCTTAACAGAGATAAAAATCTTTTGGAAAATCTAATACCTAGTAATATATTTTATCTCAGTTATTTTTTTTTTCTTCTTACCAAAACACTCGATAATTCATTTCTTCTTTTTTTTCTCCCCTCTTTTTCTCTTTCACAGCAAAATACCCACGTAAATGTGTACTATATTACCCGACCCCCTTAGGGTGCAATATATATTCCGACGAAAGGAAAAGCACCATGAGAACGGGCGCGGGCCAGTTCGTCGTGATAAGATACAAGTCGGAGCTTTGGGCGGCCAATCCCCATGAGCGATTTGCATAATGCTAACCCCCTCGTTATGCGCCTATTTAACTTCAACACCGTCCCCTCATCAGTTTTCGCGCGTTTAGACCGCTGTAAGGGGAATTTTTCGCCTCGTTAGCAACAACGTCTTGATATATGTGAGATCAGAATTTATATATGCACGCACATAAATCGTAATGATAAATCATTTCCAAGAAAATATTGGAGCGCGCATTCTGTAAACCGACAAATTTCAACACTTCATGCAGATGATGATAAATTTATAGCAAAAAAATAAAACAAACAGTATCATTCATAATTTAATTTGTTTTTCGTGTGGCAATATCTTATCTACAATAATATTCATAAACTTCAATAGCCAAAGGACAGTTGGCAGCAATGAAAATTATTGAAGTGTCAATAAATTCATATCTCATAAATCTGTATTGTGTGATACAATACAGATGGAGAACATCGACACTAATAAAAATCCAGTAAAATCTTTTTCAAAGCACAATTGCACTTGAAGGTCAAATTGAGGGCGTCGTTTGTCGTCGTCATCGCGGTGTCGACCGAAAAAAATGCTGACCAATCTGGCACTTCACCCATTCTATACGTGACACATTTATCCTCTCTCACACCCATTTCTCTTCTCATTCGCCTCAGGCAATCGTAACGTCCACTTTGCTTTCATGCATGGCGTGTGTGAGGAGTTAACGTTGGGCATTCTCATTCCTTTTCCAAGTATGGTCCAAGCAAATATAGAGAGAATGTGAAATGCCAGAGACGGAGGATATGGGAAAATACTTTTGCCTCGTATACGCTTTGACGATCCCCCAGGACCAATTAATCGACAAGTGCGACTGTTCCACACTCGCTCTCCGGTTTTCTGCTCAAAATGTTCACTATATCCTTTCACTTTCATTTATTGCGACCTTTAATAGTGCATAAAACACAGTTTGAGGAGAGTCATGGTGAAGTGATGTGTATATAATGCCAATTAATTGCAATGAAATAAAATATTACTCAGCTACTGGGTGGTGTTACAGGTAGAAAAAGTGTTTCAGTGCTTCATCAAAAAGACAAAGCTGAATAATGATAAAAAATTAAGCTTTTTTGTGCAAATTTCTGTGACACAATTGACTGGTAACAAAAAAATCATCGACAATGCCATAACCTAAAATATCATCTCATAACAAAATAACATTGAACCTCCAATCAATCTTCAATTATCAATAATTAATAATATTTCCTATTCGAGAAGACAGAATTAAAATTCAGACACAATTCCACTTTTTTGTTGACCTTGTCATCGCTTTTAATCTTCCTATAGATTTTCCCATACGAATATAAATATACAGCAAAAAAAAGTACACAAACATGAGAATGTGATACACGGTCAATGACAAGGCGTTCCACATTATTTATTCATGAAGTGAATCCGATAGCTATAGAATATGTTATCCACGCATGTACAATGACTGGAATAGTTCAAGACCATACAATCATAACAGGAAAAACAGATACTAATGGCAAAAATAAAACACCCTGAGAATTATTGCTATGATTATAGAGACATGATTTCTGCAAAGCGAAGAATAATATTCTTTGCATCTCAAATTTTCGTAAGTGTAAGTCATTCATTTAATTAAATATCTCAATCTTTTGCTAATCAAATTAAATTCCACCTTGATATATCAAGAAATTTGTACTGGCAATTCCCAATTAATTATTTTTCCAAACAATATTCATGTGACTATTGATTTTCAATATTATCACCGATCGCAACATTCAACCTCAAAGTTTATCATAAAAATTTGAAAAAACGAATAAATGAAATGAATAAATTTAATTTGTCAATAAAATTAAATGAAACCGCTCTTGTTCCCGTTTATCATCTTCTTCCTTTTCTGGAGAGAAAATTCATTCAGCTATAGTCAACATAATGTGCTTTGTATACAGAAACTGAGGTTGAACGAGGTTACCAATTAGTGAGAACGGTGAATGGGCAAGAAGAGGAAAGTGAACGAGATGGAGTAAGGGGTTACGAAAGCGAAGGCAAAGAATAGAAACGGAGGAGTGTAGACTATAGCGACATGAGCGCGTCTATCTCGACCACTTATCCGCACGGATAGACACACTGTTCGCCGTTGCCAGACGGTGGAACTCACATTAGTGTCGCATGTAGGAACGTTATAGTGTCGCGCGCACAACCCCTTATTCACCATTTATTTTCTCCCTCTCTTACTTTTCTGTTACCTCACTCTGCCGCGGGCGTTCACGTGTCACAAATTCAACACGAGATTATATACACGAATATAGAGATTAGAAATTTAAACTCAGTGCAAGTGGATTTTGCATTGTATCCATACAGATATGCGAGGGAATTCAATTTTTGTCTGTGGTTAACTCTCACCTATAACGATTTTTCTTCCACTTTTTCTTTTTTTTTTTTTTTTTCCAACATCGTTTTCCCTGTTTTCTTCCTCCTACTCAATACATCGTCGTTTATTTTTTGTGCTCTAACACACCAGTATTCCTCCCAGTTCGTATATTTTCTCGTCATCCACTTCTATTGCACACTTCTCCAGCATCACGAGTTTTATTCACTTGATCGAGAAAGAATCAGCGCGCGCTCGCGTCGCGTATATACACTCGACTGGTTGAGAGATATCGGCTCCGATAAAAAGGACACTCCAACTTTGAAATTCCATAAACCGCAGAGTCAACATAGTCGGGGTCTATATTCGTTGAGTGAGTTAACGAGTTTTTTTTTCCCCCATTGCAGTGAGAAATGAACGGAATGAAAATGAAGGGTACAAAATCAAGAAAAATTGTGAGAATTTATAATAATAATAATAATAATAATAATAATAACGATGATGATGATGATGGAAATAAAATTATTTGTCAGACAAATGCGAAATTTAATTTGGATTTTACGGTGCGTAAGAACAGCAATTCAGCAGGTTTTAATTGATAAAATAAATGGCTATATAACGAAACCTAATTTTTTTTTACGAGGTTCCATGTGAAAGGATGCATGGAAAATTCAACCATGACGTTTTCCAATGACATCTCATTGCAAATATATATTTGCTAACATTTATTTGAATTTCAGTTCGTTATTATGATGTATAAGAGTTTAATTGAATCAAAGTACGTTTTTGACTAATAGTTTTGGTAATTTGTCTTTGTTGTAACATTAAAAATCCTTCCTAATTCTATCTCCATAAATATCGCTTATTACTTATCAAGTATCCCCAAAAGTATACAAAAAATTGATGAGTCGGAAATATAAATGAACTAAACTCACTCATGGACTCATTAAATTCATCACGAAACTCTGGAAACTCACCTGAAACATAAAATAAAATAACCATGTACTTTCTAATAAATGATTATTTTTCATTGCACGAAGATAAACTATATAAGATATTAAACAACGTAATCATATTAAAAATTCGTGAAAGAATAATGATTTGATACAAAATTAAAGTACTTAATAATGTAATTCTCTTATAATAAACATGAAGGGATTTTCTAAAACAATTATCGTGGCTCAGACGCTTCAATATATCGTTGCAATATGTAACGGGTACAGTGTGCTAGTGATTGAGGTCTACGAGAGGGCAGACGACGTCCCGTTACCGACATATCTACTAGAGGCGGCAGACTGCCCGGCGGCCGCCAATGTCTGAATTATTAACAATGCCCGACTGCTTCAACCTAGCATATATACAAGTTGCACTTCACACACAACTAAACTTGTCTTTGGCCAAGTCATTTCCACGAAATCCACTGGTTCGCGCAACTTATTATAATTTTATTAATCAATCAGTTATACGTATTTACGTAAAGGTAAAATTGCAGCTATGACCTAAATTCTTATACAAAATTTCCAGTGTTAAAGAATTGATAAATTTATCCTCTCAATGATTTATCGGTCAATTAACATGAAATTAAACAATAAAAAACCAATCGTATTCTGGTGTAAAATGAAATTTCGAAATATACAAATGTGCAATGATTGAAGTGTAAACATTTTGATCTTTTTCAGCCTTTCAATACATCATGTTTACTCACAAACAGGTGACAGTTGTACAGTATTGGATTTTGGAACTAATTCCACAACTGAGTCAAGTGCTTGTTTACAATTGTGAAATTGCACCTGGATGTAATTGAAAGGCTAATTCTCACTCAAATTTATCGTTTTAATCAATGTTTGTAATAGAAACATACTTTTTTACAATTCTACAACCGAAGGCTTCTGATGAATTTCGTTTGTCCTGACACATGAAATATTGCATCAAAAAAAATCGAAAAATAGTCTCAATCACTTGATATTCTCTGCACACAAAATGTCTTATAACAAAAAAAATAAATTCCGTATGTTCATTTACTCAAACAGAGAATCGACATGCGAATCCAAAGATTACAATTACACAAATAGTAATACAAAGATACTTAGTAGAATAGAGAATAAAATAAACAGACTACTCTGTGTGCATAAACCTGAAGTTATATTACACCACACATACAATAGATCTATGCAAAACTATATTCAAAATTAACTATAACCCAAAGTGCGACGCTATCTTAGAAGTTCATATACACATACACAAATGAATGTATTTCCTGTTAGCCGCCAATGGTTGGCAGGTGGTGCCAGTTTCGAATTACACATCATCTTGCTTTCTCGCTTAATCTTCCACTGGCCTCTCTTTCTCCCACAAACTTACATCATTATGTATACATATATATTTGAACTGTACTACGGTTCCGTTCACTATCAGACACATGAATGCACATATTCAGTGTGCAAATACGTATATATATTGGCCACGTCCAACCAGTTGGCACGCCATGCGTTATGTTAAGAAGCGCAGTTAATTACGAAGATAATTTCGAGTCGTGTGTTTGCGTGCTGCACATAACGAGCTTCCGACATTCACCAGGTATATGTATATATATGTTGAGTTGGATGGGCGCGATTGGGCACCGAGTTGGAGGGCATTTATGCCATGCAAGCCAATCGCTCTTACCGACTGCCGAGTACACACATTCATATTCATCTGCAAACATATTTGGTAATGTGAAATGATAAAAAGTGAAATTCGACTTGATGTCAATTTTGTGTATTTATTTATTTCTTTTTCATTTTCATATTCAGTTTGGTTGTTATTTTTTGATAATGAGAGTGTAATTTCATCTAAAATGAGTATATAAGTGAGTGTATAAATTAAACTAAACTCAAAGCATATTAAATCAAATACATAAATTATGTATTAATGAAAATAAATTTTCAATCAATTTTTGACCTAGTAAAGGCATTTAACCTCTTTGACACTATTCAATCTGAAATTGGAATATTATTCAGCACAAAGTGCCAAAAAAACTCTATATTTTTTTTTGAATATAGATGTATCGTTAGATTACTTGAATGTGATGATTTATTTGACTTGCCTTCACCAATGTACTTTACATTCATATATAAACATATATATTTCATTCATGAATTTGTTATAAGGCAGGGGCAAAACGTTCTCGCCCACTTTTCTCTTTACTTTCCGTCGAACTTTTAAGTTTTCTCAAAATTACAAGCGAAAGCAGTGGTGAAACATGGTCTTACTACCCTGACGTATACCACCAACCCATTTTTCATATCTTCTACACACATATACATATATCTATCCAGCATCCCTGTAACCTGTCATACTGTATCGTTGTTGCATTTATATACAGATATATGAAACCTATTTCGAACGGTCCGTTAATATATTTTCTGCAACGTCATATATAAAATTCTGCTTGGCGTCGCTGCGTCACAGTAATTTCCTTTCAAATACAAATGGTACACGAAAAAAAAAAAAAAAAAGGAAACCCAAACAAGAGGAGAAAAAAAATAGAAAAGAAGAAAAAATAAATTCTTCCGATAAAATTCATTTGGAATACAGAGCGGTGTGTGGCTGCTGTTTCGCTTTTGAAGTAGAGTTAAATTTTGATATGTCTTTTCATAAATTAATGAGAAATATTGAAAATTGACTGTAATGATATTTTTCGATCTATTTATATGTTTCTAGAACATCCAGAGAATATGGAGGATAAATTCGTATTGGTTTCTATTGAAAATTGATAAATGATTAAATTTTTCTTTTAATATTTCTATTTTGATTGACATTACGTTGGAAAAAGTATGAATGAAAATTCTACAGCCGAGTATTCTTTACAAATCTTGTTTGACCTCTCTTCCACAAGACCTTATTTCTTCTGATCCACTTTTTCGTAGATATGAATAAAATTCGAAAAAATTGAAAAGAAAATAAGTGGAAATAATATTTGGTGGCAATAAGATTTCTCGAAGGAGATAAAACGTAATGCAGAAAGATAAAATTGTAGAAAATTGAATGTAACTGAATAAAACTAGAAAAATTCTATAAAACTGTGTAAAACTGGATAAGCACATGAAAAAAAAAACCAAAGGAAATTACAAATAAAAACTATAAAAAATAACATGCGAAAGTACGGAAAAATATAGAAAAACATTGTGAAACGATGAAATACTTGTAAATAAATTGATAAACTATAACGAACTATAAACAGACTCAGCTAAACTCTACAAACAGATATTTATGATCAAACTGACAAATACATTTTCAGTTATATGATCATGAGAGATAATTAACCATTCCAACCAGTCTATTGCGATTATTCAATGTGCGAAATCCGAATGCTAAACTGTGTTACACTCGCATCGTCAGAGGGTTCTCTAGAAATAGCTCAGGTATTTCTCTGCCACTGTACGTATTTCAATCGATATTAATTATATGCATGAACATGTATGTATATGTATATAGACTGCAGGTATAGTGGTCTATCAAGGGATGATTATCCCATTCCATATGGATCACAGCTTTGGCAAACAATTGAATCAATGACCAAATGTCCCGTACCCTAACACTAATGGTCCAAAGTTGGAATTGATTTCTCAATATTGATCTAATCTTATGTGTAATATACAATAAATACATATAATAATGCATTGACGCATACATGCTAGTTATTGTCTGCTCGGGCAGTCAATTGTCATAAGTTATTGTTCATTCATTTTGATATAATTTAATTATTTTATATTTCCGTTTATTTCCGAAGATACGACCAATTGATTCATCACCACTCATGTCATCATTCGAATAGCAGAAATATACTGTCATCAATTTACCTATTCAGTTACGTCATGACGTGATGTGTGAAATATAACACCATTTCAAGTGATTTCTATGAGAATTATTCGAGAATAAATTCTAATAATTCACTTGCACGTAATATTTTGATATTTTAATTTGATTGATTGACTTCAACTCTCCAACTGTCATGTATTTCCTTCAAGAAGTTAGAAGTGATGTACCAATCTGGGTTCAACAGGATTTTGATGACCAATAAAGATGAGTTGTGATGGTTACAAAATGTCGAAGTATTAAAAGACATATCACTGTCGATATAATTATAGATGGAATATATTGAAATTTTCCGCCGAAACGGACTATATTATTAAGAATAATCGCTGGCAGGTGTTCAATAAATTCAATCAGATAATTCCGAAGGAAGGTGTATGTATTTTTAATGGTGAACTCGATAAGTTATTTAAGAGATCACTGAATGACATAGAAAAATGATAATTTTGTTCTTCCACATTCAAACAAAATTGTTCAAATTTACCAAAATATTCTTAACATTGTAAAATCAAAATGAAACAAAGACAAAATAAATTCATGAATTTATTTTTCAAAATTAAATTTTAAACAATTCCTAAAACATAGAAAAAGAGAAACATCCGCCATTATTGTACCGAAATTCCAGTTTGCCGAATTTCTCGCACATTTTCGCAATAAGATGTTGAACATAACGTCGGATGAACTGATATAAATTTAATTATCCTACATCAAACGAAAAGCAAACCATTAAGACATTTAAATTTTCATTGCAAGTGTATTTAAATACTATCAAAACTTCGCCCTTCAATTCACAACAATTTCAATTTCTCAGCATCAACCCAAATAAACTAAAAATACTTCCACACATAACAACATTCATATCCTTATATACATCTAAAACTAAACAAAAAAGGAAACCTCAGAATCATCGACAGCCCCATCTCACTCTGGCAATAAATATTCATATATATATATATAAACATCCGACTATATTTTCTGAAAGAAAATATTGATACAAAGAAATTTTGTCATCATCTTGGTGGTGAGTATATTGAATGAATATAGAATTTTATTTTTATTTTGTGCCCTCAAGCAGTCACGACCCCGCCACTACTATCGCTTCATCATCCTTTTTTCACGTTGGTACGACATAACAATCGATATCTCATGGTAACAGAGGGGATATTTATAAGGGAAAGGGCCAGAGAAAATGATCGCACACGAGGGAATTGAATATATAGCCATTTTATCCCTCATGGTTTGGTTGAATAGACCCTCCAAAATCAAACCCACTAATCGACTATTCGCTTCGCCTAATATCATTCCAAGGGAAATCAACTCAAACATGTCATATGGTGCCGCAGTATCATCAAAGCGAAAAAATAAATAAATAAATATCACACAGATATATATCTATCAATAAGTCCCCATCATTTTACTTCATCTCATCTCGCACTTTTCTTCACTTCACTCCATCCCCATTTTCATTCCTTTTTGACTTCTTTATTATTTTTAATGAGGAAATTTTTTTGTCCAACGTTCAAAGATCCACATTCCCTTTTCATCATTTCAGTGAAATAGGAAGATCATTAATGTGAGAATTCGCCAGCTGAACTGGTAAGATGGCGACGAAATAAGCTGCTAAGAGGCAAAATGTTTTACCCAATTTTATATAAAAATATATAACTTGAACTTGTAACTTCTTGGCTTTTAAATTATATCATTTTCATCTTATTCAGTATTTCATTCTCTCACACTTTCTCACTACTTTTTTCCATTACATCGCTCTCTCCTTCTTTCCCATTATATCGCTTTAATTTTCGTGTTATTCGGTGTATATAAATGAACAAAAACACCTGGTAATTTTCGCGTGAGGTACAAGCAAAAAAAAAAAAAGAAGTAAAAAAACCATTCGGATGTTCGCACAGTTAACGGCGTTTAGCACAAAAGAAAAAAGAGAAGACAGAGGGTGGATAGATGGTTATTCCCTGATTGACATGATACGGACCACGATTCATTTCCCCTTTCTGTATATATGTATACACACACTGGCAAACGCCAGGGTGAGCAGGAGTTTATCAACTCTTGCTCACCTCGACGCTCGCTTGTCCGCGTAAGACTTAATTAATTTTACACTGTGGTTTTTACTGCTTAGATATATATAGATGTATATGCACACACGATATTTTATCACTCAATCCCACTGGTGCTATCAACTTTGCAAACTGGCTCGTTATATGTCTACTATGAAATTTGATACCACTCTCGTTCTATTTTTATTTTCTTTTATTGTCTATTTTTTTACTTCCCCATGCGCGGTCTGTACATATTGATTTAACTAATTCATAAAAAAAATTTTGTTTATGTCTGTATGATGAAAATTATAAATTCTTGCTGCGGTTTTTATCTCTTTTACGAACGAGCTATTAAATATGGAAAATTTGATGGTAAAAAGATTTCTGGATCGAGTTTCTACAAAAAACTTCTTTGTTGTAAGTTAAGTGGAAATAACGGAAAGGTAAAAAATGCTTTGAAATGTTTGAAATCAATGAATAGGGTTTCAATGATTAATTATATGAGAACTTGTCGGAGTACTTTAAATAATAGACAGAAATTGTTGGATGAGTGAAAATATTTTGTAAGCACGAATGTTTTGAGAATTAATGAGTAATTAATTTGAAAATATTACGTATGAGAAATATTCACTTAATAGGTGAATTTTTTCAATGAAAATTTCCATATTTCCAACTAATAAAATTCCGTCATAAATTGATACTACAATATCGTCATTCACTCGAAACAATATCTACCATGAAATCCGATCATCTCACTAAACAAAAAAGCATAATTTTTTATTGTCACATTATTTCCGTCGCGCGAAATATAAAAATTCAAATATTCTTTTATTGTCAAATGTCTCACCCATCGTGAGCATCTCCATGGAGGGAAAAAAAAAAAATACACAGCCAAGATTTATCCAATCGCAGAGTATCGCATATATTCCTACACGCTTAATAAAAAATTTTATTTCGACTCCAACTCCGTCACATCTTCCGTCACATAACAATTTTTATATCATCGGACATCAACGATGAGTTTTATCATTCAACATAAATTGCCACTTTTCAATGGATAATAAAAATAAATGGGCATAATAAAATAAATGGATGAAAGAAAAAATAGAAAAAAAATGAATAATAAGATGAACGAAGTTATAATAATAAATGGTATTAATAAAAATTTTGCGGTTGCGTGTGGCGTACGGTCAGTTGCATGGAAACACGATGTCATTGTTAGTTCAGTAGCATATTCACTGGTATATATATTCCAGTGATATTACACACCAATTTGTGCGGCCACTTAAATATTCCAGGAACATTGGCACCCACGTACGTTCACAATGAACTTGCCTTGCATGTCTGACAATCGATGCCGATTTCAATCTATGAGCAACGTCGCAAAACCCAACCAATACCATACCACTATACCATTACACATCAACCAACAATTGCCATCGCCATTTTGGCATTGATGTAATCCAACAATATTATAATTGTTTATGCTAAATGTAACAGTCATACTCCTACAATAGATTCCAAATATGAACAATGCACGTCTCATCTATTATATCCTAAATGTTATACGGTGTCATGTGTCACCACTGTAGCGCATATCCACAACACACGAGATCTGTACATTTCGTTGCATGAATAATGCATTGACTCGCGGGTTATGTTAATCAGTCATGTACAACGGAGATAAGACAACGTCATATTATTTTATCTATCAAGTAAATAAACACTTTTATTCTTCCAATTTGTTGTCACCTTTTTCTTCAATACAAAAATGAAATGTTGATGTTGTATTTGACTTAGAGGAATTACAAACAGAAAAGACAGCACAAATACTTTTAGAAGTGAATTAAATATTTTCTTATTTTGTTAATACAAAAACCGAAATGGTCTATGATAATATTTCTCAATATCTTTCGCAATTTTTCACAGAATTTTTTGTCCTATAAGTTTAACGATTTTCACACTTCCTTTTCATTTCAATTTTTATCGCTGTAGATTGAGAACTATGAAAAATATAGAAAATAACTTCGAATAAAAGTTGTAGGAAATCGTTTTCTCTAGGAAAATGTGTAGCAAACATTTTTATAGAGCAAGAATATTCAAGCAGAGAGAAATTACGAAATAACATTTTCTCTCGTTAATTTTCTAGAAATCACAACTGGAAATTTTTACTCTTGGGGCATATGAAATTCTAATTGCTTTTTTTTTACGCTTGATGATTTAACTATCATCCACACTCTGCACAATCAGAATAGTCGTATGCACACGTTCATAACACTGATTGCTCTCTACATATGTTTCCATTACTATCTGAACACCAACAGTTGCCTCTGGCCACAATTTGAATGTATCGGCAGTGGATGACACGATACTACAATGGTACTTTTGCAATAATCCGTAAAGGTTCAGAAACAATATAATACAATACACATATGTGCTGTTTCATATTTTTGATAGTCAACAATCTCAACACATTGTGTAACATAGCAACGAACTCCATTAAAATAAACATCATCGCGTACAATTTATTTTGATGGGAAATTTTTACGTACAAAAATACCTACTCTTTTATCATACAAATAAAAATTCGATAAAGAAACTGCTAGCATTTAATTGTCTTCGTATACATCCATCATTATCTAAATCAATAGATTCGCAATTCATCGAATACAATATAAATGTCTGGAAGGGATATTACTCATAGGGAAGGGTGACTATTCAATCGAGGGTTTATACGATATGACCAGAGATGCGTCATTTCACAAACGAATGAACATCGAAATAATTGACGCAATTATTATCCGACAATTGTTCTCCTCCAATGGGATTGAGAAAGGCGAGAATTAAAGGCAAGGAAATATACGACAAGAAATAAAGAAAATAGAAATCAAATTGTAATGATAATAATAAAGAAACTGGAGAGGAAATATTGCTACGAAATTTGACATGATAAAAATAATTTGTGGTGACAGTAGACAGTAAATGCGCGGTGTTCATTGTCTGTCAATTATTTGTGGCGTATCTAGTCGATTGTTATCACGTGAAATGGAACAAATAGAAATTAAAAAATATTTAATCGAACAGTGAATAACCGCTAGCGGACAAAGTTGATTGTTGTATATTTGCTTTCAGGTGAACCGCACGAATGAAACCACCGAGCAGACATGTGACTGCATATATAATATTCAATTTTCATACAAACTGGCTACCACACATGAAACTCATTGTGAGAGATTGGTTTCCATATATATAAACGCCGAAAATAATTCCTTATTTATTATAAACCGAAATTGATATCATAACTATTCGTATTATAATTAAATATGAAAAAATGATTTCATCAATGCACTGTATTTACATTCATTCAAATATCATCAATAAAAAATTATTTTTTTCTGTGCTAACAAATTACAGCAATGGAATGAAATTTGATCGTTAAAATCACGGAATATCGAATCATTACTTATTCAACGATACGAATTGAAACAGTTCAAATTACTAATGGTGGATGGGAAATTATCACCACTAATACGTTTCAAATCTTGATAGTATGTACATTTGTGTGATCATTTAATCGCACTTCAGTCACTTCAATAACATAATCCTTTTTTAATTATCGGTCGACAATTATCATGTGTCCTGCGTCACATCACCATCCAATATTCAAATTATTCTCATATATTGGAATTCAAATTAAACAAGAATAGTAACATAGAAAATTACATTAATTCTCAATTGTATATTTCATTTAAGTATGGACAAATGAAAAATTGAGCGGAAACAATTCCAGGTTATTCGAGTGTATCGTAATGGTAATTGAATAAGAATCATTAGGGAAATATTGTATCAATCATTTTCGTCACTTCCACGTGAAATAAAAATGAATACGAATTTATTCACAATCAATGTCAATTTGTCCCAACGTAATAACATACCATAGTGCAGTTACAATAATAATTATGTTAGAAAGTGCATTGACCTATTTCAGCATTCATAATTGGAATTGAAATGGAACAAAAATTATCCGGAAAATTTCAAATGAATTTGGAATTACTCCAACGTATCAATATCATGATTAAACAGGAGATACAGCATGAGAGAAAACATTGACCTCTCCACTCATAATAATCGAAACAAAAATAAACGGAATAATTATGTAAAAAATTGATTCCAAATTGTTTTAACGGATGTAACTAATCATTTATTTTAATGGGCATACCAATTTCATAACTTTTGACGGTGAACGAAATGGATGAAAAATAATTCAGAACACATCCAAATTATTCCGTTACTGCTACAACCTAATAATGAAACAACCCAGAATTTCATGCGCTATTCAACCTATTCGCAGAAATATAAACTGAAATAAAAAAAATTACACATCACTAAATTCTCCAGCAAATCAAATTAAACCATCCAATTTCACAATAAAATAATATCACTATCCATCCACCAAAATGCACCAATAAAAATGTAATTCATATCGTGGTCAATTGTACGAAAAAAAAAAAGAAAATGAAGAACATTCCATCCAAACTCATTTACTGATTACTCCAATGCCTATTGCAACATCAATACAAATACAACAATTGAGATGTTTCCATTCAATACGAATTTAATCTTGTTCTGCATCGTAATATTGACTTTTGGAAATTCTCATTGGTTGGAATGATGTTGGGTGAATAGAACGGCAATGTTATTGTTGCCACGAAACTCAACGTGGCAGCTTAATTTCAAATCCAAGTTTGCACACACATTGGCGAAAAGGAATTGGGCACGCAACTGTCTTTCTCACTTATCAACGCTGCTGCCACTAGTCTATCAGTATATACTCCATGCTAGAATTATATACACATATACAAGCGCATTGTGCACATGGGTATCCGCTCATGTATTGTGTGTATCGTGTGTGCACATGTTCAATTTACTCTTAGTTCAAGTACAAAGCAAATGGGTATCGGCGTGATGTGATCCACTGGAAAATTTAATGCACTCAACGTCGTTTCCTTCACTATCTGTATCAACACCGATACAGCATTAACGATAACCATTATTCACACACACACAGAATACATATGAAGTCATTGAAGAACCCATGAAACTCATAGTTGAATTAAAAAAGTCACATTGCTTTTATGTTTTAATTGAAATGAATGAAAAAAAAATTGACAATACAACGAAGGCAATCTCCAATTGGAATTTTTACATAGATGGGGATTGTGACTCTAAAAATATCCTACCAAATTCATGATTTCTATCATATCAGAGATTCGAGAATGTGAATTGTCATTCAAACACAGATATTATTTTCTTTTGTTTATTTAATCCATTTAGATTCCTATTGCAAAAAATAGATTTACTATTGAGAATGAATTTTTCAGTAGGGATTAAGGATAAAATTGTCGAGTATGTCAGTGAATTCACTGCGAATACTCATGGAAATATATTCAATATAATCGTGATATGACACACCATACAGTTCAGCGATAACATTTTACGTGTAGAAGTTTCATCATTGATAAACTTGAACACTTCAACGTAGTTATATGACAGAGATGTTATATGGTTATCTTATAGACATGTTTGTGCAAGTTTTTCTTTTCATATGAAGACTCTACTAACCTCCCTAGTGGAGCGTACTGAATATTTTTCTGAGAATTGTGTAAAGTGTATGTGTATCATACGACAAGTTCACTCATAGATTCATTATTCATCAATATAGGTGAAACAAATATAAACACTTTTATCAGTAATTTATCAGAGAATAATAAAAATAAAGGTCAAATAGAGAATCTAAATAAAATCCGAACAAAAATGATATTTGAGATAATTTAATTGTACAAGAGGTTTATGAATAAGTTGGTAATAAAAATGCAAAATAGACACAAAGATCCACAGTATGCGATATATTCAATGGAAAAAAAAAGTAACTGTGCAATTACGAAATTTACCCTCGTTTCGTGTTATATAAACTCCAGAATCAATTTCAATGCAGAGTGGAACAGGATTACACAACTTCCTGTTAATGAGTACCAAGTTTATTCAAGACCAAGTCCTATTTATTTATTTAATTGAAAACTCACATCCAACCTCAATTCTTCCTATTTTTTCGTAGATTCAAACAATTTCCGTTCACTTTTTTCATTTTAACAATAAGATAAATATAACTCCTTCGTAGCAAATTTTGCGATTAAATTATGAATTGTTTGACACAGAAATTCAAATTTACAGACAGTGAATAGTTTACATATTGTAGTTCACTTTGTATACCTGTACATAACTTCTATTCATATTTACTTCATTGGACAACGTGACCTCTCCCTTACCAACACAATAACTTACACTTCAAACACTACACATGTATACATATAATATATTTGTTCGCCGTTGGCGATTTTGGACTACAACCCAGGACGATCCCATGTCACTTCGCATTCTCATAGCAAAAGTTATTATTATTTGTATAATCAGCTTTCGCGCGTTCGTATATTTCATCATCCGGGAATTGGTTCCAAGTGAGTTCAACATTGCCAATGGCATATACACATGTATACATAAACTTTTCGTTCATATACTGCTGTTCAGCTACTCATTCAGTTCATTCCCAAACTTTGTAAGAGCATGTACATGCACACAAAGGTTATATGACAATATCACTGCATGATAAAATAAAAAAATTTTATGTATTGAAATTATTTCAGTTTTCATTTCGATTAGCGTTACGAATTTTTAAATGGATAATTTTGGTTTTAATATCACTTTACGAAGAGAATGGAACATTTTCAATTCAGTTTTGCCTTTATCGAAATTTCATGTACAACTTCATGTGCACTCTGTAATTAATTGAATTCGAATTTCATCTTTGATTTTTAATTGGTAGTAATTATTATTAATTACGAAAGTGCTGGTAATTATAAGCACTGCAATGTCAACATTTACCAGTCACTCAGGGGTTGCACATGATTCACAAAGGAGAAAGACATTCAAGTTATCATCAATTCAATGAGAGATACTCAAATATGGAAATATATGCCTGACATTTTTGCTACAAATATTCAATATTTACAATTAACATACACATAACCTGAAATTAACTCAGGCTTTGGAAAACTATACACAAATGTAAAATTCTCTTCTATTCACAATATCAGAAAAAATTATTTCCCTAGCTACATATCTATCAAAAATATATTTAATTTCCTATGATACATCATGAGAACACAAAAAAATAAAAAGAACAATTCCCAAACAAATAATATAAGAATCTACCCAATTCATATTCAATCAATTCCGAAATGATTTGCCATTATTACTAAAATAGGAAATAATCGATAGGAAATTCATCACACAAATGTACATTTGTCAATTACATCTCCACTAACTCTTCGATAATGACAACAGATCAAAATTCAATAGAGATGATGCATTGCGTCAGTGATCAACTCACATACTCGAAATATCTCTGATGTTACCTACACTGTTTCCACTATTCCTCTTACTTACACTCACTCAATCAATTTCTCTTCTCGTATTTAGTTGATGAAGCCACTACTTGCATAGAATAGAACATAGAGGTGTAAGAGCATGCGTGATTTTCGAAATTATCCTCCTACGTGTCTCGAGTTAGCGTTAGTAAAGCGATGCATGCATAAATATATGCTAAATGACATTCATGTTTACAGATATACACAGATATACCACTTCAATAACATACAAATTCACAAATACAAATGCAAGCATAGATATTTGACTGTGCGAGAATTTCACAACAGCTAGGATGTACATATAATGAAGCCTCCAGTAGTGAAGTGTACAAGCTCAACCACAACTTCCGCAGCACACAAAACTTTGGCGTGGGTTCACAGAGCGACACTCAAAACTAATTAAATCCATGAATTTTCGCTTTTTTCCATGTTTCTCTCCGTTGTTTTTTCCATTTTTTTTTTTCTACTCTTTCAAAGCGAATATAACCAGGCTTATACATATACATGAAATTTAAACGCTCTGTATCTTTGTATACAAGTGCAATCAAATTTTGTTATTCCTTCTTCTGCCATGACTTTTCAAGCGCAGTTTGTAATTGATAATTAACTGTGAAGTAATATTGATTTTATTCCGATTTCATGTTGATTATTTGCGTTTTTTCTCACAATACTTCATGAAGCACTTCAGATTTGTAGCGAAAGTTTATTCGCAGCAAAAGAATACAGAAAGTAAATATAACCAAATTAAAACCCAAACTGCATCCGCCAAATAAATATAATCAATAAATATATTAGAAAAAAAAATTGTTCAATCATCCGGAACCGACAAATTATTTTATCATCACTTGGAAATTAATATCGACAAATAATTTTGAACAATCGAAAAAAATCTCTGTCAAAAACTACTAATTCCAATAACACTTTTATTTGTCATAGTTGGATTCGTGATATTTTTGTCATGATGGAATCACAGAAACAGAGCAAAAGCACCTATCGCATGGATCGTGAGTGGGCCGATGCATACACAGATAGACAGGTCACACAGAGCAATATCAAGTCAGTCAGAATTGGATATGATATCGAATGGCAATCGAGCAGAGAGGGTGATATTCGCCAGAGGTGAATATGATGTTTGAAATGGAAAAGAATTGGAATAAATCTATACATATACATGAGTAGATAGGTAAAAGAGTGGAACAAGAGGGGTGAAAAAGGCAGATGGAAAAAGAAGAGAGAATGGAGAAATAGAAGAGAAGAGTCATTTGTACCACTAGGCGCGAGGTCGTCCTGGCGCGCGATTGCGTGCGCGCAGCTCCGTGCAACCCTGTCGTTCGCACGCTCTCGCATAAGCGGCGCCTTTTAAACTGTCGACAAAAACAGGGGGTTGGTTTATATATGTATATAGGAAGGAAGGAAGGCGAACGGGTGTATTAACAGCAGCGAGGGTGAATATAGTAGATAACTTTTATTCACGTCTGGGGGTTAAACGTTGTATGGGCCAATCTGTGATTGAATCCTCATTTTCAACGGCGGTGATGAGCGTGCTCGCGCGTTAGATTGATAGTGTCCTGCACGACCAATTGTTTGAATGTCTAATAAGCCTTGGAATAAAAACTGTAGAGTGAATATCACTGTATTGACAGTACAATAAAAAATAAAAATAGATAAAACGGTGAACGAAGATAAAGTTGAAATCTTCTTTTGTAATTTCGGTTAGAGTTTTAAATTAACTCAATTTTTTTTGTTCTATCTTTCCCATTCTACTCTTTCTTCTTCTTTTTTTTTCCATTCACTCGTCAATGGATTGAGTCGTTGCATGTGCTACAATGCTCCACCCACCATCGTCTGCCAAATAGAACGCTACTAATTCACTATGGTATTAGATATGTATATGTGGATACAGAGTAAGGGCCCGTATATGTGTGCAATAAAAGAGATTAAAAGATAAGAGATTACATTTCGATCCGGGATGTATAAATTTTAAAGTAGAGGAGAAAAGTCTGTGTAAATCACGCGACATTCAGAGTGCAAACCACTGAAACATTATATATATAACACAGAAGAAAAATGGAGTATTGGTAAATATTGGAAGTAATGTAATTTTGTTAGATATCGTAAAGATAAATTTCTCAGAGCTACGCTCAATTTAAATTCAACAAAATTTCTACAAATTGAAAATTGTCTTTTATGAAGTTGATGTTTGTTCAGTTTGAATTTATAACAATATTAATAAATTGGAATTGAGAATGAAGAACAACAATTTCATGAAGTTTTTCATAAAGAATGAAATGTGATGGTAATAAACTTTTATATAAAAATTATAAGAAATGTCGTTTCCATCTACCTGTCAGAATTGATGAATGATGAGTAATTTCCTCGTATAAATATACATCAATGTTGGTAGGATCAATTTATCAATATGAATGTTTTTTTGTTTGTTTTCTCTGTGTGGTAATTCAATGTAGACATATTAAATGAATTGATATATCTATTTTTAGAGAAGGAAATGGAACATGACTGTGTATATGTCATCATAAGGAAATATTGGATTCTAAAAGTATGATTTTAAAGTTTTTGATATTTTTCTCCTGTCATTAGAAATAATTATAAGCCACATTGTATATACATCAAGTACAGTGTTGATAGTTGGTCTATAAATGATGGATAATGTTCTATGAATTTTAAAGGTCAGCAAACGAGATTAATTCAACATATTTAGTGCAAATTCGTGTAACACAATTTGTGAATAACATGAAATATTCAGAGAGTGAATGGTTAAGTATTTGTAAATGTAAAAAGAATGTGCAGTAAAAAATCACGTACATATAAATTTTAATGAATAAACCCACTCATAAATGATATTTTGTGAAGTAGCGGATGAAATAACGACATTTTATAATCAACTGAATCGGATCTGAACTGTAACTGTTCAAGTATTTTAGGGATCATTGCAGTAACTGCGGTTCGATTGAACTTGTTTAAATTATAAAATTCCGGAAATTGGCTATCTTATGTGTTAAAAAAAAATTGTTAATAGTTACCGTTCTAAGGATTAGTTTAAGGTTTGTTTGCATCAAAATGCAAATTTTGTTATTAAAATGGATTACGAACTGGAATGATGACGGTTATACCAATCGATTTGCAATTATTTTTTTACTTCAAATCCTCTCACCATAATTTTCACACTCATTCCAATTTGGAAAACAAAATAAAAGTCTGCCATGTCAAATAAATTCAAAAGATTCTTCGAAATTATCCTTTCTAGTTGTTCTTCAATTAAAAACTTTTTTAACGATGATTTGAAAGTTGCATTTGACAAGCAGAGATAAAAAAGAGAGACGAATTTGTTTGAGGATTCTATAATTCCACTATAAAACACAATGTTTTTTCGATGCGTAGTCGTTAAGCGTAGAGAGCTGCAAGTATTTCCGTGCATCACCAGATTATTCAAAAAAATTCTCTCAAAAAATCGAAAGCTAAAACTCATTTGCATTTGGATAACAAACGACCGATATTCTATCAGCCTGAACGAATCAAAGAGTAGTCTAGAAAAACTCAACGTATACTTCAAACAACTTTTTGTAATGCCTATTCATTAACTCAGGATTCAAGCAGCATTGAATGAAAAACCGGATTCAAATAAAAACAAATAAAATAATAAGGACAGCAAGAGCTTTGCGACTGTTTCATCCCGCTTATGACTTTCGTTGAATGCCATAAGCAATGGGAAACTGAAAAGTTGAAGAGTTGTAATATATCGAGATAGACAATTAAAAAACTTTGTGTACTTCGCCTGAATAAATTTTTCCCTCAACACAAACTAAATATAAACTTATGACATGAAAAAATATCCAAACTCTCTGTACTCAATTATCCATTCTAATTAACACAATTTTATTTTCCTCCGCAAACGCATAATAAAATTTACCCGAGTTGTATCCAATGTTCGCACACTCTATGTATTTCTTTAGCACAAGAGCTAGAAAATTGCACTCAATTCATCCTCTTGTTCACATACAATAAATCATTTTGAAAAAACAAACCAGAGCTCAGAACAATCAATTCAAAATTGAAAAAAAAACCTCCTACAAATTTTCAGTAGCATTTACATGTAGAAAATTAATTGCAAGTTATCGGAAACAAATATTTTGCAGAAATTGCTTGAATCGATCCTTCACAACGACAATATATTAACTCATTTTGCAAGAACGATAACTCAATCACTATTGATTGATTAATAGTGAAAGGTTGTTAATAATTGATTGATTAATATCACATGATGAAGACAAAATGGCTGATATATTCACCGGCACACGTTCTAAAATAGCGATGTAATATTGGACATGCCTACAAAATGTGTTGTGATATGAGAAAATTCAGAAGAGTCTATATCTATTGGATATTCAACTCGCTCCAAGTCAACCTCTTGATACGATGATCCAGATTTTGCGTGATAAACTGTTTTAATTTTCATACGCTGACGTGAACGCCGCTGTAGCAAACATCTATTGCCATGCGATTGATTTATCGTGACAGGCCATTCTACGGGTGGCACATATACGCGCAAGCACACCGGTGGTCCCTTATACACATCCGGAATCGAGTTACTTGGGTGACTTGTTCCAAGGGCGGTGGCAAAAGCAGAGAAGCAGCGGTGTACAAGGCAAAACGTGCAAGAGGAAATATCCACTCACTTCCTATGTCGCTCTCTCGCGCTACTCGCGTGTCCACGACTTCATTTCCACCTCTCATACTGTACACACACACTCGATGAAGAGTAGAAGAGCAGTTTCGATGTTGGTGGCAATGCGTCACTCGACGTATATGTTGAACTAGGATATAGTGCATGTTCATTTCATTTCGTTTAACTCGTATATGTGCAATTGAACCAGTCCATTTTATCAATTTCAGATTTATCAAATTAAAATGGTGAATAAATTTATGGAGACGGCGAACAGGAATCAAATTTATATTCAGAGGAAATAGACATTGTGAAATATTTTTCATACTGTTTGAAATTTTTTTATTTCCATGAAAAAGATATGGGGGAAAATTTCAAAGCGAATTAATCGCATTTGGTATTCTGGGAAGTATTTATTTCAAACATAGTTTGAAAAAATTGCTCTGTTGCAATCATAAACATTCTATTGTGATTTTTATACGAGTAACACACTGTTATCAAAAATCGTGTTCAATGAATCACCCATACACTACAAATCCCAATGTTTTATTTTCTATTATCTCATATCAAATACTTTTTAGATATCATATCAAATACATTGAAAATATTTCCCCCTAAATGTATAGGAAAATCAAATGAAAAATAATTAATGATTAACAAAAAATTTCTGCTAAGTAACTAAAAACTGAATTCGTGCATGAACTAATTGTCTGATGTCTTCACTTTTGCCGATAAATTCTTCGTTGAGTTTGATACATATCTAAGTATATAAGAGGATATTAAAGATACTCCTCCCTGATTAAATGCATCATTTGAAATATTCTTACAGATAAATATCTTTTTCACAAATGTATTGCAACGAAAACGTCAGCAACGACCATATCATTACGAGTCACAGTATCAGTACACGAATAACAGATATTCCAAACATGCACACATAAGATGTTACTGCAGATATATATCTCTGTGAACCATGAGCAATATTTGCTATATTCCATTCATCATGGCATCTACATATTTTTCACATTCGTAAATATGAAAAACTTCTGCTCAACTCGATCTCCACTTGCTCATGTGTACAAGAGCATCATCGCTGCTATACACTCGAGATGTTTCACATTGAGAAATGTATCGTGAATCCTAAAAAGATGCTTCGGATACCTTCAACTTTGAATTTTCGTATTGTATTCAATGTTCCATGATTTTGTATAGATGTCAATGTCACTATCAGATTTTATTTCATACTGAAAAATTCACAGTGTTGAAAATTCATTTGCATATTCATGCTTCTAATAGAAAAAAAAGCTCATCAACTTAGTTCTGTTCAGTGAACTCATGAAAATGTTTGAAAAATACTGATCAAATGAGTTTTTTTTTGTCTTCTGTTTTTTTTCCAAGAGTTTAAGATCAACTAGAACATTTTTTCATTAAGGATAAAAATAAACTTTGCATGTTCAACGAAAATCTAGCTAGATTTGTTTCCAAGATACCATTGATAAGACAATATACAGGGATTGCTCATTGAATTGGATAGTATTTGATTGGATTAGTCAGACGACGTTTGTGATAATTCTATCATCAGTCAGAAAATTGGAAGAGAATTCCAGATCGTAATTTAATTTTCCAAAAATATATATCATTGCTTTATCTTACACAATTATCGTACAAATGAATTTGTATTTCTGTTCTAAAATTTAATCAAATGTCTACTATTAAATATAATTTCTCACAGTGAGATTCATCACTATCATTGTCTATTTTCAATCCCCATATTTTTGTGACAAATTTGGGGTTAGAACTAGAATCAGAATGAATTCACATCAAGAAGAATCTAAAATTGAATTTCTAAAATTGTTAAAGTCCCATCGACTGAACAGAACACACGTCACATCAATTATGAATAATATCTGCTGAAAATAGAAACTATCATCATTTCTCTAAGCCCATCGATAATGAATTAATAATTCGATTGCACCAGAAGCAGTCCAGAAGCACAGAAAAAAATTACACTCATTGAAGGAACAGAATATAGCAGGAAAAGTTCATTCCAAAAAATCTGATCTAAATAGAATATTTCACCAGAAAAATAAACATCAAGAGAATTTAATTGTTGTAATACCACTGTTGAAAACGAAACTAAAGTACGAAACATAATAAAATAAAAAACGTCACTATTTTCGACCTCATTCTAAAAACTGAAACCATCGCTGTTTACCATTCCTGTCTGGTGTTAGCAGCCATCAAAACTAAATAACAAATAAATATGATACCACTCACGAAAGTTACTAAACTCCTCACATTCTCTTGCTCACTTATATTCACATTTAGCTATTTTTACAATTCAATCCAGTGACTGGAAAAAATGAGCAAACGAAAAAAAAAAAAACGCAAAGTTGCATTACAATCAGTGAATTTCAATTCTAAATTTTCAAACAATTAAACATCTCCTTTGAGTAATTAAATTCGATTATTTTTTTTCTGTAAATTCTTATTGAACACGGTTCTACTTTCAACAATTCTCACAAAATGTAGTCAAAGCCCGCGTCTTCGATCCAATAAATATGTACATAACGATACTTCACCTCTTTGCACTCGAGTAAACATCGTACATAGATACGGGTCGGAGACGTTTTCCGTATTCATGCGTCATTGCCAAGTTCGGACGCGTATTCCTTCCACTCTATCTCACATACAAAAACATATGTCGTACCCTCTATATCACTATACATGCACCTACATATATATATATATATATATATATGTATATAAATTCATATAGATATATAACGGTGAGATCCTGTTGAATGGTACTGTAAATTCTCAAACCATTACGCGAATCTCCTCGCGGCGCGCGCGCACATCTATTTGTGGCATCGCTCGGGGCGGTTGGTGACATCGCCGCGCCATTCACCTCTTTTCCTTTTTCCCTACCATTTTCATTTTTATTTTTTCTCTCTATCTCCACATCCTGTATACCATTGGTATTTATATATACATACATACATACACAAATACATCTCTGCTCACATAGTGTTTTTTTTACTTCTAATTATTTTCTACTCAAAGTGTAACGAAAGATACATGCGAAGATAAAAAGCGTACAGCATGGTAGCTCATTTGTGAAAAATTGACAATCAGCATAGAGAAATGGGTAAAAGAAACAAAAAACAAATATGAAAAAATGTGAAAGAAAAACCATTTTGTATATTATTATTCAGTGTAGTAAAAAAATAATTATTGTTATATAATTTCAGGTTTTTAATTAACCGCTCTATAACGCGAAAAATACATCGCGAAATAGCAGCAAATAATAATTAAATTATTGAACGAGTCTATGAATGAGTATGAAACGTAAATTTTGCCAGAGTTAACGGCTATTTATTCACGCGCATGTTTGGTGTGTGGATAAAATACATATGAATATTTTTGTTTGTGTGTGAGTGTATACAGTAAGGCAAGTGGAGTCCGCGGCTTAGTAGCAAAAGTTTGCCACCAAGAGCGACACTGGAAATGGTGCGCGCGCGCGAGTTTCCCTTAATTATTCAATTAAATGAAAGGTGCCCCAACGAGACGGACTGCGGCAAGGTATAGCGGGTGTGTGCTGCTGCCACGTTAATCACAGGCCGCTTCAAGCCATCTATGTCTATCTCACTATCTAGTCTTTCCTTTTGTCTATATTCTTTCTCTATGTCTGTGTGCAATTTCGTGACGTGTGGCTCGCGTGGTAGATATTTCGTTTTAGCTCACCTCTGACATATATTCAAGACGGTGAGAGATCGCGCTCGGTTTCATAGCTATATTATCGGGCCAAAAGAGCTTTTGAATACATATACATATATATATATATATATATATACATAAATATATGTGTACAGGTGTATGGTGTAAGAGAATTCACGTTACGAGGTCAAATGTCGAGATTCAAGTTTGCGTTTGATTTACAATCAACTACTGGAGGGGAGAAATTTCAAAGTCTAAATAGATTATCACGTGATTTTGTAGTCAAAACTTTGGCTGAATATCTCGCGAAACTTTTCTATGAGAAATTTTTCAATTGATTAATTATAATTAATTGATGAAATTTCCAATGAGAATAGACTGCGGAAGATGTGGTGGATTTAATTTTGAAGTTTGAAGTATTATTATTTATCGTGAAGATTTATTGACATGTTTCTTTTTTCCTTTTAGTTCTTCGATTATTTAATTGAATTGCGAAAGAAAATAGAAACGCAAAAATGCTCAATGTTTTGATATTCATGGGTGTAAATTTAGCAGACATTGACATCATTTTTGTTTATTCATACATTTTTAAATTTGAAACATTTAGGTTTTACAATTTGTCCCGAATTCAACTCTATTTTTCTTATCAAAATCAAACAAAAGAAAAAATAGAACAAAAGACTATAATATGATGAAAAGATTGTATTGTTAATACCCCCAAAGAAACTTCCTTCCCCTCAATAAATATAACTTTCACAATACATCAACCCCTGTTCTTTTTCTCTCCACATGTACATACTTATACAAATCCTAAGGATGTGTTAACTAGCAATTCACAGTTGGTACCTTTCGCCGTTTGTCCCCACCACTTTCCATAGATATAGCTAACTTTGTGGAATGGCACGACAAGCCAAAGTGGCTGGCCAACTTGATTTATTTACCCACCAGTGACAATGAGATGTTATCTGCAACGACTCCGCGTGGCACACCGCAACGCCAACATAGCCGTCTACACCCTTATACCACTTTCTCGCTTACTCTCACAACCCCTTCCACTTTTACGTTACGTATCCGCGCACACCTCACTGACAAACGTTTTGTGAATGTTTTGCGTCAACACCGACGAAGGCTCGTTCGAGTCTCGCTTATATCTACATGTTCAAAGGTGTTTTGGTTCAGTCTACACATTCGCATGGTGCATAAACCAGTTAAAGAATATATGAGCGCATGGAAATATGTATGAAGATGTGGTGGTTGTGTGTTTGTTTGTTTGTGTGCGTTGGTAATCTATTATAACAGGACGGTCCTAGTTTCTACGAGGCGGCGCGGTATACCCTTGTTTATAGGGACGAAACGTCGACGTACCACCTTCATGGTGCACGCCACCCATATTCATTTGTGCCACAAAATATATATACATATATATATGCACTACGAGCAAGAGTGGAATGCACTGCATGCATGTATGTGTCGAGACGTGAATTTTGCCATTTTTTCGTGTCTCAGTATACGGAAAATATGTTCAGAATTTTTTTCATTAAATCTATGAATTATGGTTGAGTTTCAAAATTATCTTATGGATTTTAATTAATTTTTTTCCCCCCTTCAAAATGACACATCGAAAATATTCAACAGATTGTTTATTAACTAAAAAAATTTCTAACGCATTGAAATTATAGATTTTTGCATTTCGAAAATAAGTAGTGAGTTATATTTCATGGCTATTTTTAGATTTTGCTTAATTATTCGAACGCTTTTATGTGTTTAATTATTCAGCAATAAAGATTTCCAATTTACTAACTACCAGAAACGTCTTGACATTGTATTCATGAAAA
Source organism: Meteorus colon (assembly GCA_030523085.1). Lineage (NCBI taxonomy): Eukaryota > Metazoa > Arthropoda > Insecta > Hymenoptera > Braconidae > Meteorus > Meteorus colon. The sequence continues at coordinate 49,312 of JAPYZH010000365.1, forward strand.
ATTTATAATTTTCATAATGGCAGTAGGACAGTGACATCTTGTTACAACAGCTCGAGAAGGGAAAAGAAAAAGAACAACTTCACATGCTGTGGGGTCCCTTAGAGAAGAAACTTCACGCAAAGTGTTAAGGAGAAGTAAATGAGAATAAAAAAAAATCGGTTGTTCTACCTCGCCAGATGAAAATGGTTTTTTCATTCAAACACAACGCAAAAAAAAAGATAAACACTTCTATTCCTCTCGCAATTTCACTTTTGTATATTATTAATTTAAAATTTTCCAAGTAGACAAACCCAACAGCATTCCAACAAAGTATAACCTGGACGAAATAGAAGAAAAAAAGAAACCAACTGAAAACAAATAACCAAATCTCATCTTGCAACAGAGCCATACAGAGAAATTCGGCCGAGAGCATATAGCGCACAGGCATGTCGAACGTGCAAGAAAAAGCATCAGCAGATGCTCTTCTTCCTCTCCAACAACTCTACACACGAACGCACAAGATACAAAATTCGAAAAGCTTTTTACGTGCGGATTGTGTCGGCGGATTCATCGTAGAAAAGTGCAACAACAGAAAAAAAAAATATTACGTACAAGAAACTGTACTAAAAAAATAAAGAAAAAAAAAGGAAATACACAAGGCAAGGCTCATTGGACGCAGGTGCAGTTGGCTTTTATATACGCGAGTGTATACGAGGTTGAGATCCACCTTTGCTTATATCCTCACTTCTTCTCTTCTTCCGTCATCTTCTCTCACCTCTATTCTCCGTATATTTTTCCTTCTATTTTTTATATTTTTATCATTCTCTTGTTTTCCTTTTCTTTTTTTCTTCCCCTTTTTCCGCTCTTTTACTCTCTGACACGAGGGCGCCGCTGTCGGCTTCCATAAACTTGTCTTATCGCACGTCACCCAACTACACCGCGCGTCCCGCAATCTCTTTTGCACATTTATCCCACTGAGATTTTGAATTTCGCGAGGGACATGTCACGTTCTATACTTTTTTTTTTTCTCTACTATTTTTGTTTCCTTTTTTTTCCTATTCTGTTTCGTTTCTCACACCCGACGGGCAAATGTCCAGCTGGCGGTGGTAACTGGTAGTTTTGTAGCTTCAAAATTTACAACGACGTTCTACACTGGTAGCCACCTTTTTTCATAGTACTCGCAAAGTATATATATTTATATGTATACAAAGTTCATGTACACGTTGATATCACACGAACGTCAAGTTTTCCTGAGGGCTCATCGTCCTCGTGGTGACGGCAACGGATGCCCGTTAACGCTGGACTTTACCATAGTCTCTCATACTCGGAGTGTATATACATTGCTACGGTTATACGACTCTCTCGAGTCTTTAATGACCCCGTGGCAACGGGCGCGCAATCGTTATTTTTACGAGTTGCTCCAGTTGCTGATTTCTACGTGTTTGTAGCCTGAGCTTAGTCGCACTATATAAAGAGCATCACAAACACATATTTGTGTATTTGTATGAAGGGTAAATGTGTGTTGACCTACACCACACGTCAAACTCCTTTTGAAATTAGTCATCGAGTAAGTACCTCGTAAATCCAACTCGCGATAATTATTAGACCGCAGTTTGTGCAGTGTATTACTCCCTTGGCTCTCATCCTTCACCTTATTCGTCATTATACATCAACATTCAGTTGAAACTATATAACTTTAACATTAATAATGAAGTATCCGACAGTTAATGAAAAAATATTTTTCAAATCAAAATTAACGTTGAATTTTTATTCTATCTTATTAAATCAGAATGATGAGCGCTTAGAGGCTTGGAAAAATTCTGCCTTGTAAAATGTTGATATTTATCAGTGATTAGTCATGCTGAGGTGAAAATGGAAATGATTATAGCAGATTTAGAACATAAAATATTTCTTCCCCATATCGATCAGTCCACTCTGTAAATTTCACACTCACACAGACACACACAGAATACAATTTATTCTCACACCTAAGCTCAGAACTTTACATCTCTGATGTATTCGAACCCATTTCCAATAGAAGCCAGTTTAAATTTCCCTCAAAAATACTAAAACTTCGGATTTATTCTCAATCATTATTGAGATAAGAATTTTTGTGGAAAGTCCAATTATTTGTATCATTAATATAATGTCCCCTTTCCAATTCAGTTAAAAATAATTTTTAAAACTCATTCAAACATTTCAACCCTCTCTTTAAGGACGTCCAATGAATACACAACTGAAGTAAAATAAACTTATGAATTCAATTCCACAAAATAATTACATTGTTATTTCTCACAACATTGCTCAACCATTTCTATTCAAAAGGTCATGAAAATCCATGGCCAACGCTAATCAACAAGGATATAATACTTCTCCCTCTCTTATTATACATTTATCATTTCCGAATAGGATATATTTGATTGTTAAATGTTTATAGGTGAACTTTTCTGTATTATATATATACACACACAAGTATATCGATCGCGTTGGATTCCAAGGAATATCGGTCGATTTACAACTGACGTAAATGAGTTGGAGAACACGCGCTTGACTTGAAACGTGAAAAGTAGCGACCCGAAGTCTAGGATCGACGTCATTGCGGTGTCGTCAGGCATGAGACGAGAGAGAAATCGTCAAGAATGAGAAAGCTGAAGGCGAAGAAGAAAGAGAGGAACGAAATGTCAGCGACAGGTGCTAGAAAGTGCATCGTGGCTGACTACGCTTACACTCATTCTCCTTTTTTTTTTCTCACCGTCTTTTCTTTCCTTTTCTTCTCTTTTTTTCTTCCCCCACTAACTGTATAGGTGTATGTATGTATAGGTAACACTTTACTATCCGACACTAAACTCGGCAGTTGTGCCATCTGTGTGCCAACGTCATCCGTGTGAAATGACGCGTCGGCCAGGGTGCAATATGTGCCCCAAAGAATATTCAGCTGTCCATTTTGCCACGGTAACGGTTTGCGCCAAGTTATTTTGCTGGTATTCTGGAGAAAGCTGTCGTAGATATACGCAATGTATATTAATATATATGTGGGTACTCATAGGAGCAATAACTAATGAAATTTTCATATTGGATGTCTTGCAAATTGAACAATTTAGTCTGGAGAGTGGGATAAAAAATTGAATTAAGATTCATAAAATGTTAGAGAGTACTTGTGGATCATTTATGTGCCACAATATCAAAGAACATAAATTTTGTTTTCGTTTTTGTTTTTTTATTGGAATTTTTTGAGAATTTGGGATTATTTTTTATTCGGGGTATATATGGAAATGCAATATGTTTTATTTTCAATATATTTGATTAGCTATTGAAAAAGCTTCACTGCTATTTTATCACTCCAGAAATCAATATTATTTTTTATGAATTATTTATATAGCCCCTGAATGCGCAATGGAATCAATGGAACTATTGGATGAAGGAATTTTTTCCGCATGAAATAACTATTGAAAATTATTCTTCTAAAGTGTTTTGATCCCCAGAGTTAACATTTCATTTTTTTCAGGTTATGACAGTTTTGTGAAAAACACGATTAACGATGGGAGAAAATGGGATTCGAGTGAAACATCGATCATTAAATCATATAATGCATCAACATGCAAACGAAGCCCCACCAGTCAGAGTTTAGTTTTCCTAGTTCACGCCAGAGCCACATTCATACCAAACACAAATTTTCTCATTTCCTGTGCTCCAAATGATTTTTCAGAGCACAATAAAAATCGCCCTAAACCAGAATTGGTATCGAGTTTCCGAAAAATGATATATCCATTCGCAATAATATTCGAAACTTTCTCACCAACTTTCCACGAAATTCTTTGAAGAAATATTCATACAAGTGTCAACATAAGTATAGCATACAAAAACTAAACCACTCTAAGGAATGAAAAATATTAATGGAGTCATCAATTTAAATTTTTCACTCACTAAAAGTTCAACCGACAGATTTTGAACACAACGATAATTTATAAAAAGAAGCAACAGTGACTTATTCGATCATTCAACTTAGTTTCGTAAAAAACTACAATAAAACTATCTCAATTTCTATCTTGGACAGTTGCATTCGTATATGGATCCTACAAATAAAAAATTCATGAGAAAATTCGAAACGAAGTTTTCGTTCAAACTTCTTCCTCGTTTTCAACGATCACCCATCGAATTTTCGAAGTTTCTTTCATCCCTGAGGAATTGTCTACGGGTTGGTTAACAACCGTAACGGTTAAGTAACTGGAACAAACCGCACGTTCACAAATATGAACACTGTCACACGCATGATGCACATGGCTGTAGGTGTAGTACAATGTATATATCGCCACGTATCGTAGTGGCCCGTCGGTAGGCATTCTCCGGAACGATATCCCCTTGGGCTAATTCGTTATGTCTATATACGCGTTTAAATATACACTAACTTAAAGTTACCGTGAGACTCCCAAGACAAAATTAATCATTACTAAATATTTGATGATTATCCTTCCACCCTCAATACCTTGATGAACATCTAAAACTGAACACAACGAAACAACTTCAATAATTCCGACACCCAATGAAAAGCTGCAAATTCATCACATTTATTACACTCAACGACAAAAAATTCAAAAGTTCAAAATAAGTTTCATTTTCACGAAAACCTAAAATTTCTATCAGTTAAAATTAAATAAACTTTCCCTTGTCACGAAAACATTGGAATGTAAAAACACTCAAACTGCCTCATACCAAATATCTAAATAAACCTACCAATGTATCTCTATTGCAACAATATTCCTCCATTTGCAATGAACATTACACATAAATTTGAAAAAGTGGTTTACAAAAATGTAGTTGAGGTCATACATAAAGATATACGCATATATAAATTCCCGTCTATATTAACTGATCTTTATTGCACGTAAAATGAACAAAGCGAAAAAAAAAAACAGAAAGAAGAGGAAGCAAAACGGGAAAAAAAGGAGAAAAATGTTTACGTGGGAAAACACTGTGGCGAGTTTTTTATATATAAATGCAAATATAAAATAAATAGACGAAATAGAAGATAAAAGTCTAAAGAGTAAAAATAAAATTGAATATTTTTTCATCCTGATGAAATTTCAATTGAAATAAATTGCATTTGAATTGTGTATGTATATATTTTCAAGTCAAAAAGAAAGAAAGTAAATGAAGAGAAGAAATATTGACGAACAAAGAAAAGAAAACGAAAAATGACGAAAAAATAAGCGATAAAGCAGGAAAAAATACAAGTGCTCTATGGTATAGAACTCTTGTCGAGAAAACGAGTCTACTGTCTCTACAAATAGCAGCCGCAGTAGTACACTCTGTCTTTAGTTCGTGGGTACAGCCATCGTAAAACGAGATTTGCACCAGTGTATATCCCTATGTATATACTCTCCACTTTTCTATCCCTCTTAACCTTCTCCAATCTCCCTCAACACTGTACATATACATATATATATTGAGCCTGTGCGCATCGTATACCGCGAATCTTTTCTTCCACTCTCTTTCTTTTATCTCATACCACCCGTTGCATGATGCGACAGGGCAACAGCGGAAGTACTGCGCGCTCGCCTGAACGACGTTTACAAATTTATGTAAATTGTGAGTTTCAGTACTTATAAAAGGACGCAGCAATGAGAGGATGAGGGAAATGATGGTAGAGAGGTCGCGTGAATATTTTATTTGTACATATAATAAAGTAGAACGAAATTCTATAGGTCATAGATGATATCAATATAAAATGATCAGTCAATGCAATAATTATTTGAGAATTGCAAGAAATGATTTGTGTCTTTCGAATGATAATTCAAAACTGCCAGTGATGATAGAATTAATTGTAAAATAGAGATGTATAAATTACTTTACGTTCACAGCTATCGCCAGACAATTATTTTTAATCTTTTAATTATCATTCTATGATAACTACACAAAACTCCAAGTCAATTAATAGAATAAAATATCTGACGAATTAAAACCGTAATAATTTCTCCTTCATGCCAACAAATGCGTAACTCAATTCGCTTAAATGTTCGATAAATATTGGTGAAATGGAAATTTATCAAAGCAGCCTATAGCAATCTCAACTAAAACTCGATACAAGTTTCTTATGTAATTGCGCCATTTCTTTCACGTTATTTATTTGTTTCTGCTACCCTTCTATTGTCTTTTTTATTCGCTCTTGTACACATTTTTCCTTTGATCTACAGCAGAGACAATGTGCTTGGCATTTATCGTTGTGCTTCCACAGCATTACCGGTGGAGGTTTCTTTCATGGTGAACGGGAGATATACACAAGAAATATAATAGTAGCTAACTGAGCAGAGAGTTGGGCGCGCGCAACCCAAAAGAATTCTATTGTGAGAGAATAGTACAAGGGGGTGTAGGAAACCAAGCAATTAACCTGGCAAATAATTCTTTCCCTCGTCTACAAATACAGATAGAAATATACATATATTTCCTCAACGTTTACGTGGTAGTTTGTATCCAGTGGTGGTGTAGCTTTTAATTAACCCTTGAAGACACATCGTTTAATTTTCGAAAATTATTTTTATACTTCGTCTCTCTAATGACATTCATCGTATCTTTATATAAATCTTGTGAGCACTAACAAAGCAACTACTAGTTCAAGTATCGCCCATTATTATCCACCATGATTTTGTTTTCTTTCCTCCAATCTCCTATCATATTCTATTCATGTTTTGACTAATTATTTTTCGTCTCATTATAGAGCACAAAGAAAAAAATGTTGTCTTGTATACAAACAAGTATATTCCTGTACGTTTAACTGCTCGTAAAAATTCACTTTAAACTCCAATGAACAATCCTTTGTTCTATTTTAAAAGTTTCGTCATGACCAACTTTTACATTGAGATGAAAAACAAAAACAAAAAAAAATATAGAAGAGAAAATATAAGGATTATTCGAAATAAATAATGAGTAAATAGATGTAGATATAATAATAGAGAATATGAACAGGAAGAAAAGGAAATACAGAGCAGAAAAAGTATCATCGCACAGTATTGTCGTGTTATCGTAAACATGAATCTGGTCTGGCGTCTACTTTAGGACATTCAGGAGTGCGGGAGATGAATTTCACGCATCGACAATTTTGTGGGTGCCCGGAAGCATCAGCTGGATCTCATGCTTGGTCTGACAGTATGCCAGAATTGAACAGATAAAGCATATGAGTATAAATATTTCTGTACAACGCGAATTCAAGTATGTTAATTTGCATGATATTCAAATATATAGTGCACTTTGATAAACTATGGAATTTCGTTCGTAAAATTAATGCATATAATATTTTTGTTGTATAATATTTCAATTATTCAACTTAGTCGTCGTAAAATGAAATGGACGACCGAAGATAAAATTCTTTCGCATCGTAAATTCCAGTTTTATTGATGATCGATTAGAAATAAAGAATAATTGGGATCATTCAAAATTACAACTATAGTCATCTGAGAATTATTATTCTCCTGAAATTAGTGATAACAGTTCACTTGAGTATCATTATTGAATAATTCCTAAAGATTATAAATCATAAATGAATTTATACACTAGAAAATCCCGAGTAAATCATTTCTGCATTACATAGTTATAACAAAAAAAAATGAACTGATTTCATGTAAACAAATTAACACAAAGGAGATAGAAATAAAAATAAAAAATGTTTAACCATTGTAACAGGAAAATAAAAGCGGCATTTGGAAAATAACATAAATACATACAAACTCCAAAGTCATGTTTTTGTCATTAGAGACCAGGGTTATCAGTCACTCGCATTCACAGGTAAATATGATAACGAAGCAGAGTTATGTTAGGAAAAGCTGGTGCACACACGCGAGGAATATATATGACTATGAATGCAAGTGAGTGAGAGCTTATGCGCGAAAGAGAGAGAGCGAAACGACATATATAACGTGTCAACGCGCGTCCGGGTCTTGTGTACACATTTCCATGAGTATGAAAACTGTGTGCGCGTAAACTCAACAGCAGGAAGAGGAAATACACAGACATAGTCAGGACACACTGTCGGCATTGACACTCAACAAATTGCATTCAACGAATATATAGAGAATTTTCTCCGTTGTCGCAAAATATATTTCAGGGAGGAAAAGAGAGAAAGCAAATGGAGGCCATACACAACGTGAGTTTTATCTCACTATACATTCTCGATATTTTTCTCTTTCTCAATCTCACTCACTCACATGTTCTCCTTATTTTTCTTTCACTTTATACAGTTGTATACCAAAAGAGATTCTTGTAATGGTGAATGAATAGAGCTGTATTGAATACAACTCATCGATCGTGCACTCAACTGTGGCATGTGCCGGATATATTCAATTTTCGACCATATTTTCCTGTTGTTTTTATTTTCAATATTTTTTTTTCTACTTTCCCCTTTCCGATAAATCATATCACCGACGCTAGCGGTTTGCTATATAACGTAATAATAAGCTTTTTTTTTTTTCAAATATAAATCGAGTGATCGGAAATTTAATTTACTGTGATGTGCGAATTCGCGTAATAATTTGATCGCACGTTCGCCAAGTTGACAGTGTGACTTGCGCTTTCACGAATTTTACGAATGTTGTAATGCAGTTGTCACTACCTCTTTTCATTTATTCCGTTATACAAAATATTTGTATCATAAATCCATTCAATATTTCGTACTCAAAGTACATTCTAACAAATATGTATTTGCAATGTAATATTTGTAATATAAATATTATTCCAGAACAAGAGCGTTACTCTATTGATTCATTTTAATTCCAATCAAATCAATTTTCGCCTTAAAATTCAATTACATTCCCTTAATAAATATTCAACTCTTCTTGTTAATTATCAAAATTAATTTGACACAATTTTCTATTGTTTCAGCTGAATAAAATAAATCAATCAGATAAATAATAAACTCAAACGAAATAGTAACAAAACTGAACCACAATTAATCAAACTGTTGTATCAATTTGTAACATAAACATTCATTAACACTTATTAATTATTTATCAAATTCTGTTTTTCCCTATATGTAAAAATTGAAACAAAATGTTTTTACCATACGCACACACACATACACACGGTTAACTGACCAACATACCAATGATCGATGATACAGCGTGAACATACCAATACACAGACTAGGGTATATACAAACCAGACTCAATATTCCCAATCATGTACAGCCCCATGCGCCCAATATTACTTTTCATTCACTGTGTAAGCACATGTAAAAATGTATTTACATCCGTTAAATAGCAATACAAAATAAATTAAATTAAAATGCATATTCCATAAAAAAAATATGCAATTATCCAGTAGAATTAAACATGTAATTAATTTACACTGATATTGCAATTATCCTCCAATTCATATCCAATAAATCTTTACACGCTCATATTAATTTATAGCTCCCCTCTCATTTTCGTATAATAAAAAAAATTCTGCTTTATTCCAAATTGATTCAGGGATTTTATGGGTCAATGAATGATCAAATCTATGACAATTTTCATCGATTTTTGGCAATTATTCAAATTGTTGCATGAAAATGAATAATCATCCGATCAATAACCCACCCTGTCTAATATTTTCTCTACCCTCCATGATTTTACGTAAGTCCCAAAAATTGTAAGAAAAAATTTTACTGTAATATTTTTTCCTGTCAAAACATATGCATCACATATATCCGTAGACAAATACATAAACACATGCACACATGCATGCATGCATCATACTCACGTCGTATTATTATGGGGAAAAAAAAGTATTGTCATACATCACGTAAGCACTCAACAAAAATTCTCGATGCTTACCTCGGCACTCGCGCGTTATTCTCGAAATAAACGAGATTCGTACACGTATAGACTCAAACCTTTTTCTCATACTCTCTCGCTCGCCCTCTATTCTTTTCTTTCTTCCTATTTTTTTTTCTTCCTCCCCCATTCTCTCTTTTCATCTTCCTCTTTACCTACCACGTGCAAGTGGAATTATGTCAGTCACACGAATGCACGAGGATATGGCGAATTGTACACGTACAATTCACGGAATTTACCTCGTCATGTATGTCCTGCATTATAAGATTGTATATCTATAGCTATGCAAGCATCTATATTACACAGTTGTGTGAATGTATGTATAGTGGAGGTGGATATATGGGCAGTCGTTATTGCGAGCACCATCACTCGACCCTCATTCGTTTTATTCAATTAATCCATACAGCTTAAAATCCAAAATCAATTTTTTTCTACTCAAACAATGGTCGAATATTTTTTTGTTTTATTGGTTCTTGCATTTTTTTTTTATGTAGATACGGTGAGAATTTTTTTTTATTGAATTACATGTATAGAGATGATAGAAGAATACGTTGAGAGATGTGGGTAGGGAATAAATTTTCAAATCTCTTTCAATTGAAAACGACGGAAGGAGAAAGGTAATTCAGAGATAAAGAAAAACTAAAAAAATGATACTGTTAATTTCGTTGTTGGAAATTGTGTGGAGAATGACGAATTATTTTTGAGATATAGCAATGAACTTTTGTTTTTCTCGACTCATTTAATTCTCATTTACTGTTAAATTATTCAGAAGAAATTGCAGTGAAGTGAGCGCTCGAAAAACAAACAAAAAATCTATGGTACAATTACTGTTACTGTATAAAATAAGAACTATAAAATTAAACTTCAAGCTTAATTGAAATTATTATTGTCTGCGTTTATTTAATTTAGTTTTATCTTGCAATTTTCAACTTTCAATGTGAATAACACTTTGAAAGTTATTACGAATCAAAACAACTGATCTGAAACATACTCCGATCCAAATCACCTCAAAACTGAGGTTATTACTCAAAGAAGAATTTTCCCAACACATTTTCCAACATTATCTACAAAATTCAAGCTGTGCAATATCCACCTCCACCTCCCTCGATCTATTTTCTTTCAACAGATGCACCAACATGTTCTCTTTAAAATAATATCACCATTATTCTTGATGCAGTTTAACATTGCCCATCTAGAAAAAAAATGGTCTACGTGGAAAATTCATTATATTTTTTCGGCACATACTCATTCACTCTCTCACAAACACACTCAAACTATTCATTTCATAACACGATAATCAAATTCCTGTCCTACATTATTTTTCAATTCACAAAATTTGAAACAAAAAATTCCAATCGAATCTACTAAATTACATTTTCATCGTGCATGGCACATGATAGATGCAAATATATATCAATGTATATATTTGAATATTTATATATATATATATATATATGTAATGGGTGCTGCGAATACCAAAGCGCTTTTTCAAGTGGAACGTATTGCAATTGCTGTCATTATGTATATATTCATGTTATCGTGGTGATGGACATATACAGTGAGTGTGGTCTACTGTTGCTCGCTTCACTCGAACGATCAACAGAGTCAACTGTGTTCGTCTATGTTATTTTTTTTTTTTCTATCGGTTTACTCTGTCTTTCTTTTGCAGCCTCATTAACTATTTGAAATGCTCCATTTTCACCAACGAATATACTGACGAAAATACTGATATTAAATCTCCCCCTGTGTATGAACACATTAAATATTTATAGAAAAATGAACAAGAGATTTAACGATGAAACCAGCGAATATGTATCGAGTCATTTTATATTCCCTGGTATATGAATAACTTTTTGTTTTCACTGCGCTTGAATATAAAAATGTGCCAGTGATTTTGTCTGTGTTTATGTACGCTGAATTAGCAACCACTTTAACATCCATGATTTATTTAAAAAAAAAAAGAGAATTAGGTTTTGGTCACGTTGATTTTTTATTTTTCCATTGAGGTGAAATGAAGTTATGATTTTGTGGGACGATCTTTTGGTTAATTAAAAATTCAGGATGATTGAAAGAGATATTTCATTTCTACTTGCTGATAAAAATCGTCAAAAAAATGAAATAGTTATTGAATGCAAAACAAATTTAATTCTTAATAATATTTCAATCTGTAGTTTTATGCATCAAATAATATATTCATCATAGATTTTAATTGCCTTTTTTTTTCTAAACTCACACAAACCATTGAGAGAATGTGGTTGAACACATTTTCCTACAAGTAACCGATTTCCTATTGGATTACATAGACCGACGATACAAGTTATATTTGAAGAAGAAAGAAAAAAAAAGAAAGATTGAAACAAATAAAACTATATAAAATAGAGAATTTCCTTGAATAATCTCTGAATGTTTTCCCTATAAATTCGAAAGATAAATGCCACCAGTCGTGTTGTATATAAAAAAATTTCTTGAATATCTTCACGAAGGCGTCAAGTCACAATGTTCCAGTTGGACGCGAAGAAAAACTTTTGCTTCACCTAACTCATGGATGACCTTACGAAAAAAGTTGACGGATTAAATTGAAGATTCACCCAGTACCACAGGCTATCTTTTAAACTTCAAACTTACTTATACTTGTGGTGAATTACCGTCGACTCATGCACCTCAGAAATTATTCAACAAATAAATGTATATATACCAGTAAATGTATTCTATGAAAGTGTAGGAAATTTCACAGTGAATTATAATACATGAAATATTTATGAAACATTCTTGTATTGGAGATTAATAAGTGAATATTAGTTAATGAATGCATACGAATCAATAATAAAACAAAAAATGTACTCCCTGCAAAAAAAAACCTGTTGCTAATCAAATTATTAAAATTCTTATTAATTTATTCGATTTACTGATGAAAAATAATAAAAATTCAATGTAATTATAACTCAGAAAGCCACTAAAAATTTCACTGATTTTCTATTTTTTAATTTCATTGTTGTATTTGATACAGAGAGAAATTTCTCATTAGAAGCTTTTTTTTGTTTTATATATTATCCAATAACACTTCAACAATATTATTGTGAATTATTATCGATAAAAATGTGAGAATAACTAACAATTACTAATTTGATTATTTACGATTATCACAGCTCGAATTGCATAAAACCCACTGACACTATTTATTTATAAATCAAATATCGTTACTACCTTGTGATCAATAAAAAATATTATTTCTCATCAATTTATCACACAAGTGCAAACGCCCCACACATACAAAAAAAAGAAGAAGCGAATAAAAAAAAACCATATAATATGATGAAAGCTGTGTATATCCGACCATCAAATGGCTGAAAAATCCCCGAGAAAATTGAAAAGGGCTCTTGTCACCGGATTGCAAAAATAGGGGAGGAAAAAAAAAAAGACTCAAAGACAAAGAGAGATAGAAATCAGATAGACTCGATAGGTTATTTCGTATCTGGAATGATATCACGGTCAGCTCACAATCGAATGTAAAAAAAAGGCCTTTGCCATCACACTTGAGATCAAAATGCAAAGAATAAAACGAACGTTAGAGATATATACAAAGATACTGAGAACAAACGTGAGTGGACACATCGTACAATAACTATTGAAATAGTATCGAATGTTACACGGGTTAAAGTAAAAGTACAAAAGGTACAAAAGAATATATTCGAATATCGGACTAAAGGGAGCAACGACGAGTAGAGAAAGGTAAAAGTAGTGAATATCTACGATGTGAAAGAGATGAGAAAAAACAACGGACAAGAATTGGGGATCGATGTTCCTCATGTCCCGAAGGAGCTCATAAAACTGATCCAATCATAGTATGGGTCTGTAGACGGTGTGACAATTCGAAGGACCGCAGTTCAATTCATGTCACCAGGTGTCGACAGAGATTCGAGCTCAAGTCCCGCGCCGCGTGTCAACAGTGAGAGGGTGAAGAGAAAGAAACGAAGGAGATTTGAATTGTCAACATGGGAGCAACACACGTGAATGTTATATGGACGGGAATACACGAAATTCTGATTTATTTAACGGATGTGCCAAGATTTCACTTGAAATTATGTTTAAAAAATTATCGCACATTCTATTTTTGTTACACTGTCAATGGAGTTACTTTGTGATGTTGAATGTTTAGTGTGTGCTGAATTCAATCACAATTTAATTGGAATAAATGCGATGACACGCAGTATTTCATTGATAAGTTCTTCTAGATAATAAACTCAACGATGAAAGGATGAAAAATCTTTTGGATTTTATATATTCATTTCCAATGAATATATAGGGGAAGAGTATATATATATAAATCATAATGGATTATCAAGAAAAAAATAGGATATTTTTTTCTATAAAAAAACATACCTTTAAGAGATATTGATATTAATTTCGTTTATATAACTTTCACCCAAGATCAATCAATTTTAATGAAACAAGCGTTTCTATTGTTGTCTCATATACACTCCAATTGATTCCCTAAAAATGTCTGAAATATTTCAATGGATATTCTTCGTCCATTTTCGCTCCCAAAGCGAGAAATAACACGAAAGAAATAAAAATATCCATACACAGATTCGTATTCTAAATCCATCTCGTCCTAAAATCCACATCTATGGAGACAATTGTAATCTCGATTTGGAGTAAATGTAAAATTATTGGATAGAAATCCAAATGGAGATGAATGGAAAACTAAATTTCGCCATACCATAACTGAATACAATGTAAATCTAATTTCAGATAACATTCAATGGAATATTTTCCAATAAACTTCATCACTTATGTCTCATTTAGACATTCAGATCAACAATACAAACTGGATCAATTAAAATTATTATATAACATTGCAACAGAGTGATAATGATGAATACAATAATAGCAATAATCATATTGACATGGATAAAAGTGACATCAATGCAAAAGTATTGATTAATTTTTATACATAAAGTGAACAAGAACGTGCGCATTCAAATAAAAGGGTAACGCTTTTAGAACTTCACCAATGTACCAATTAGTCAAATTATTACAAAAGAATTTTCCTGTTCAATGGTCACTGTCATTTGCATCAGTAGAGACCCCTTTCATGCCCTGTAAAACCACCAAATCTAACTATATATATTCACACAGATATAAACATTTTCAACGGGCATTTGTAGCGAATGAATGACCTTCTCTTCTTCCATTTCTTCTTCATTCTTACCGTTGAGCAATGTAATTACTGAATTTTTATGTATATATAAAAAAGAAAGGAAGAATCCGGAGAAGAAAAAGTCTCGTTGAAAAATGAATTGAGTCGCAGAGTCCTCAAATAAAAAATAGAATAACTGGAGTGAAAGAAAGAAATAATAAAAATGGCGAAAAATTCTTATTAAGGGTAAGAGAAAAATAGAATAAAGAAAAATAATTTCTATGAAAGAGATAAATTTAAGCAGATATTTCCGCTTGCAAGAAGTTCGTCAGCTGGCGGCCTGTCAACGAAATTTGAGTCACTTTAATTACACGCCCCATCAATTCACTGTGTAAGTGGATATACGTTCGTGTATGTGTGTGGTCGTATGCGTGTTCGCATCTGATGTACACACTATCGAATGAACCCTTTACGTCCACGCATCAATAACTCACTTATGATGTATTTATCATGACATCTCTCTCAAAGCTAATGCAACATTGACAGGAAAATAAATAAGTTAACATGAAAACAAAGACAGAATTTGTTCCATCATTTAACTTTTCCCCAATAATATTTATCAATAATCAATCCAATGAATATTAATTAACAATTTTGAAATTACTAGAAGATGCAACATTAAATTTTTATTTCAAATGAATAAGTAAAAAAAAATCCTCTTATAATTATTCTCTTTATCATCACCTTTTTCCATTCTATTTCCCATATAAAATAGATGTCAAACGCCACCCTATAATTCCATACAATTTCTCTACATCACCATAACATTTCTCTCTATCATCTACCACAATTCATTAAAATATCATAAAACACCAAAGAAACTTATAACAATCTCTCAAAGTGTTACCTTTGCCCCAGGAAATATTTTAATTCATTGTCCCTCTAACTCAGCACATTTCAAATCTACCTCTTACCGCCCATCTAATTACAAACGTCTCCCCCACACTAATAACTATCAACAAACAAAATTTTTCCAACTCAACACATTTACTTTCTTCCACGAACGTAATTCTCGACAGGTTACCACCGCGGTGATATCGATTTCCATATACCGTAAAATGTGCAAAATGTGGCACGCGATCGAAGCAAAATCTCACTGTGTACCACAGACACTCACACACCTACAACAATACATACACAGACACATACACATCACATTACACACAATTCGCTTGTCAAACAGTCCTTCTCCTTGCCACCTATATATTCATTGCGGCATTTCCATGAGAGATTTCCGCTTGATATAACCCGAATATAACATAGATATACTCTACACTATTACAAACACTCTCACACATTGAAACCATATATATACAATCCATTTTATTCCCTCGCGAATGCACGATTATTGACATCGCAATTCAAACCACACATATACGAATCTACATTTCATCTGTCTCACACCCTTTCATAGACACTCACTTATCTCGATCCTCTTCTCTATATATACGTTAATCATTGCTATTTGACTGCAATCACTTCAGATCATCACATGGCTGTATAATATAACGCAAGCTCAAACGTGTTTAACATTTGCGTAACATCAAGTGCTACTGACATACGAAAGCAATAGCGATTCATATACAATATTCATCGTCTATACCTGCAGCAGCATCTGTTCATAGACAGATATGTTTACATCCATACAGTATGCCCACATGAACGTACTATCGACTTATCCATATTATCCCTATGTTTACGTATCACTTGTTTTCCATTTGTAGAATCAAGTGCATGTCTATATAATGTGAAATTTTCAATAGAAACCCTTGAGTACTTAGAATCATCGCAAATATACTGACTATACAATTATCAAGAGTGAATTCATTGAAATTTCAGCTAATCGTTTACTATTTGTGAGTTTGTATATTTATTTGTGTTTCATTCATACGGAGCTTTCTAGCTTTGTATGTTTGTATTAGTAGGTAATGCAGGAGATTTTTATTTATTTACCAATGGTGAATGGTATTTGATAGCATTTGATAAAGTTCTACTAAAGTCATCGTAATTGTGCTTGTTTTCAACATCTGTTTGGTTTTTTATATTTATTTATAACATCACGGGGTTATGTGTATGGATATGGGTGATTGTTTTTGTGTGTGAATGTGCATGAGTTGTTTCCACCACTTTCCACTATACTTTCCGCCTCTCTCATTGTTGCACAAATAATCGTCCCGATGGGGATTACCACTTACTGAAACTTTTCCCGGTATAACGCGCATGGGAGCGAGCAATTGTGTTGGTGGAAAACGAAGAATAAGAATAATAATAATGATGAGGGTCGAGAAAAGGGTGGGTGAGAAGGTTGTGGAATTCACGATGTTTTTGAATCACGCGCGTGTGATTCGATATACCGACGGGAGTATATGTACAAGTTTTTTTATTTCAATGTGTTTTCATAATTTTTTTTGGCGATGAATATTTGGATAATCTTTTTCTTTTTTTTTTTTCTTCGAATTTATGTTATGGTGGATTTTTTGGGGGGCTGTAGAGTCTTTTGTAGAACATTTATACACTCCATTTTGTGGAAGATGTGAAATGTATTTAAATGTGTCGTTTGATGGGATGTTTTTTTTATCGAAATACGATTTTTTCCAGTTGATGTTAATGGTGCCATCGAAGGTTATGGGTATGGAGAGTTATTGACATAAATTTTGACGGGGAAGTAAATTGGATGTTACACTATCATGTTGGCTTCGTTCAATAAATTTTCGATGTCGACAAGTGTGTTTTCCTATGTAGAATTTTGTCATGGGATTTTTAGTGAAGGATTCTATTTTATTTTCTTACTAAATTCATTTCCAAGTCTTCTCTAATTTTTAGCAGTTCATGCCATAGGCAGTTCCATATTGAATGAGACTATTTTTGTTTCTTGGACAATTATTCAGAGGGCTGCTATTTAGTTTATATAAGAATTTATTTTAAGGAAAAAATATGCGTGAAAATCAGTTTAATCATGTCTGACAAATTTGTGACTTTGGCTTATAATGCCTGACATCTTGGAATAGTTTTGTGAGTACATTGTTTCGTAACATGTAGTGAATATGCCGAGGTTCATTTTCGAACTTTAGGTACATGCACACATCAAATAAGATGCTGTTAGTTAATAGATGCACGTGTATATATGTATGTTAGGTACGAGATTGTATGTTGTGGATGTATCGAAACAAGTGAGAGAACATAAAGTTTGGGAAATGCAATTATACATCGTATATAATTCGATCCGTAACTTCAGAGGAAGTGTGACAGTGCGAAGTTGATAGCACAAAGTTTACGAAAAGGTGACACGGTGCGAAAACATTTATCACATACACTGAAATAATAAATGTGACGACGATAGGTAGTGAAATTTATCAATAAATAATTGCTGAAAGTAATTTCAAAGTTTTCGCTGAGCAAAGTTCGTAACGTCTACCAACGAAGACGAAGAGAAACAATTTAAATTGCTTGTATCTTTATAAGAATGAATTCAATTGACGTGAAGGAGATAAAAAGCGAAATTGAATTATTTTTAAATAGAAAAAAGTTGGGATAATTTTTTCCCCTACTGAGAAACAAAATAAATGAATAAATTTCACACAGGAGTAATTTACAATACGGATAATTGAATGCCACCCAAGTTATGAGAAAAATTTTTTTTGGTTTTTCAGTTGAAGTTAATAAAAAAAAAAATGAAACAAGAAATAATTTTTACAGAGCAGAAGTTAGTAAAAATAATGTTTTTTTCAGTTTCAAATTAAAAGAAATAGGTGTGAACAATTTATAAACTCAACTCACTCACAATATAGATGATTGCATGGAAAAAAGTTGTGAAATTTTTTTTTCCAACTGAAAAGTCCAAGAAAAACAATAATAACTGATTTTCAATTATTCATTAAATATACAAGAAAAAATTTGAATAACATTTACGTACTAAACAGAATGTAAACTACTTCTGTTCACAACACGGCATGCGTAATCGCATGAAACACTATGGAAATACTGTCCATCATTTTGTAGAATATACTAAAGACAACAAGAAAGTAACATCACCTTCGAAATGTAACAAAATAAACAAAAAAAACACACACACAAACACTGTTTAAACTCCATTGACCCCAAACATTTAAAATTCGCATGGACGCATTTTGTATACATTCCTTTCTACTCCGTCATGAACAACACAACAGAAAAAGAATCCAATTCTCATCAAACCAAAGTTTGATCCAATTTTTGCCAGTAATAAATAATATAGATAAACAATCCCATTCAATTTATACTCAACTCGCAATATAACCAATTGCATGAGTTGAAGTGCTAATCAAATTTATTCCATTGTCTCTTGAGAATATACAAGAAGAAAAAAAAATTGTATGTTTGCACAATAAAAATAAACATTTGAAATAAAATTTCACAACTCACCGACTAATTGCGATCTCGTGCTGGCGATGAATGTAGTAACCACGAGTACTATCACGAGTTGATGGCACCATGTTAAGACACCCCTCGATAAAATCGTCATAGTCACGTACCTCATAATACAATAAAAACTTTTCTATATTATTATATTCACAATAACAATAGTCTTTTGTTTTTATATTATTATACCGTGAAAACAATTTTTTCTATTTCATTCACAATACTCGCGATAAATCTAAAATATTAACTGTCGCACATCCCCTTCGGATTAAACAGCTATCGCGCGTGTCGTCCGCGTCACGACTGAAGTTCCAACTTGGCGGGCCTTAACATATATTCTAAACCTCTCTACAGTGACGACCGCCCCTCTACGTGTGAGGCAAGGGTTTCTCTTCGGTAGACAGCGCGCGCCATTCATCCCCCACTACTACCCCTCCACTACCGTGATACCGTACACACAATCTACACTTTGCCCCGCGCAACCGACCGACAAGAACGTGAGAGTTAGTGTGAGTTCTATCATGTTGCAAGGAGGGAAATAACGGTGATGAGAATTATACAAATACCACGATGACCTGCGAGTGGCTCATCCAACTATTAAATACACTCAGAGTCTGTGTAGAGACTGTTACTCATATACACAGTATAATACTCTAATAAACTTTGTAATTTTTTTATTATAATAAATTCATTTCTTGTTGTTATTTTCATCTATTAAATTAGAGCAGAACTAAAAGAGCAGGAATAAAATTTAATGAGGAATGTCTAGAAGTATAATTAGGAAATACGATAACCAAAAAATTTTCATTTTTATATAGTAATAAACAAAAGAGTACAGAAATATTGTAAATAAAAATATCATAAAAATTGCATTTTTCATCCATTTTTTTCTGCTCATTATTGTAAATAATTACAACCCAATCGTTTTCTACTCATCTGCTCGCAGTATTTATTTACTGATCCATCTTCTATACACTTTCGACTATTCTTTTTTTTTTCATCATAGAATAACCGTGGAAGGATAATAATATATTTAAATGTCATTTTCCCCGAGGAAAATTGGAATAATTGTTCTGAGCATAAGTGAATTTCTTCAAGTGTGAATGAACTGTTTTTGAATGAATTTTTTCCTGCAAATTCTTTTGTTTATTAGATCTTTGACATCTTAAGAGAGACTGAATTAATAATATTTATGCAAAGAAACAATTGTCTTTCAATCTTTCTCACAGCAATTTCTTTTTCTTTTCAATCTGTTGTATAATAAATATAGCGAAAAAAGTCACAATTCTGGTACTAAATTCGGATGTAAAAATTTTATATTTCATGACATCTGGCGAAGTCATTGCAGATGAAAAATTGATAGAGACTTAATAAGATTAGTCTATATAATCCAGGTCACTTCTTCAAGAATTAATTGAAGTAGCATTTCAATTAATATTGTTGTAGACACATTTCATCGCAGTTAAAGCAGTTTAAATAAATTCTCATATAAATTTTCCTCGCTAGCTTTACTTACTTAATTATATTCATCATAGGAATTAATATCATGACTGTGGTACTTAAAATAAACTAATTAAGGCTCTGTACTCACTTCATTTATTATCATCTTGAATTTCTTATCCCAATAAAGCGTTGCTGTCGTCGTGGTGAAATAATGGCTATCACGGAAGTCATTTTAACGTCTCTTGACATCCACAATGATATTCTCCACTTCTCTCTTGGCATATCAACGATCGGAATCCGTGGGACAATGAGGGGTTGTGTCGTGGGATCGAGGGCAAAATGATTCATCGTACATGTTGTGCGGAAGCATCTTCACGCTCAATGACCTTCCCTCTATGGCATCATCACGAGATATTATCAAGTAGGGCAAGAAAAGTCCGATAATAATCTGCAACAATTCTATACGTAAACGACGTATACGATGATGCATTATCTATTTTATTTTTTCATTTTTTTGTATTGCACATTTTATTTATAATGCTGTGATGATAAGAAACAATAATAATCTATAAGTAGAGTTCAATAATCGATGGCATAGCTCAGAAATGAATTCATAGCATATTTTTAATGTCATTTCACGAAACAATTTGCCTACATAAATATAATTTTTTCACGCGAAGACCTTAGGTATTCGCATTCATCCAACTGGGTCGTGTTGTCGCGACGAATTGAAATATACGAAACCTTTTAATAACTAAATATCAATATTTCAAGCAATGGAATAATATAAGAATGACGAATGAGTGGAGAACTTTTAGTTGAAAGACATGTGAAATGCATCGTTACTCAAAACAAAAGTTTGTTTTTTTTTTCTTAGAAACATCGCCCATTATTTGGTATCAATGTTCTACATTTTAAAAATATGTATGTCAAATTTCTCACCGAATTTATCAGATTTATTTTATCAACATAAGATTGGCATGTCAAATATTCCAAAGTAAAAATTTTTACTTAGGGATGACTGAACCAATAACTCATGAGCTTTAATTATGAGACATTCGTAAAATGAATATGAAAATAAAATGAATTCTCATATAATAAATGAACAAAATAATTAAATACTCTCAATAAATTACCGGAACAGATTTTTTCAATAGCTTATTTTCCTCATCAAATTTATGAGATCATAACTACTTATATCAAACAATAGCGTAGTGTTCGTACTGCACAGAAAAAAAAGCTACATAGCGATAAAGCGATACAATATATTGACTAGAACGATAAAAAAGCAAGGACTGTAAGCACAAAAACAAACATGAGAAGAATAAAAATATCATGCACAGCAGCAGAATCGATTGAATATTACAAAGTCAAGCATAAGACAGCGGCCAAGCCACTGCCACATTAGACACTTTGACTTGCTAAACGGGTTAATTTGAATGTTTAAATTCCACTGCCGTATACAACTCAATTTGCAAAGACCCAGGTGTCTGGTTGAATTTTTTTACCACTTTTTTTTTTCACTGAGTATAACCGAAGCGTAGCCAAGTATATACCTACTCAAATTCATATTTGCCTTTTTGGGTACATACATACAAATTTGTCTACATATATTGGAGTCATAACCTTTGCCTGACAACATTTCCATCCACCCACGTAATTCACTAATTACGTTATTAGTAATTGGGACATTATTAATAGTTGATGAGATTCGAAGCTTTCAGGTTATTGAGCCAACCACTCTACGGCCGCGACATATTCATACACGTAATGCTGTATAAATTTAATGAGTTTGTGTTGGAAAAGTGTAAATTGGAAACATTCTCGGTTCAATAACAATTTTCTTTAGTTTAGCACGAGGATTTACCAAATGAAATTGGTTCATGAAGGGTTGCGCGTGTATACATTCACAAAATAATTATTTGTAGCGACCGCGAATTTCACTAATTAATTAATGATGAGATGGATGATCTGGTGTATCAATTGAAGTTGTATTATCACGGGAATGTTATGGTCTAGATGATTGAAATGAAAATGTATTCAGTGAGTTTGAAGTATTTGTTCTGAATTTAGAAATATTCCCATTCCGGCCTAAAAGTGAGTAGATAAAGTATGCGAGTTGAGAAATGAATCAGGAAATTCGTTATGAACTATAAAAATTATTTCGTCCCTTCTACTGAGTGTTTTCATTGCAATGTAGCAGGGAATTTAAATGAAGGATGCTCTTTTGTAAAGGTTTGTTTTATGTTTTGTTCACAAACGTGCATATGATGGCATTCCATGTAGATAATTGAGATAGTATACTGCATGAATATATATTAACAAGACAAAGCTGTGACAATTAGTATTCACCACTATTGGGAGGTATTGACATGATAACAAACTCACTGTATGACTATGTTACAATACGTGAAGTATGAGCACCGTGTTGTGATTCCGCAATGTTACATATTGCGAAACAACAGAAGTTGGTAATGAACTGAAAGTTATGCAACATGAAATGGATTTCACTAGAACACGGCATTGTCAGGGATGAATTGTTTCAAATAGCTGTATCTTCAAGCCAAGTAGTTTCTTCACCAAATATTGATATAAGATTCCTTCACTTCGTGTCTATCGAGTATTTGATAATAAATCATGAATGATATTATCAACTTTTCATGTAAGAATTGATCGGATGTTCCTTTGAAATCAGTTTGGATAAAATGATAGATAGGAAATTCTGTTTGTTTCTCAAACATGTTGTATACGCGCCAAAACATCGATTCTCGATCATTGGCTGGATCAGTCAACTAGAACACTCGTCTCTCATTGGCTGATCCACCAGACCGTAACGATGATTTTGGGTATATAAGTACCTGGATCAAATCTAGAAAATCATTAACAAACTATTTTGACTAGCAGCAACAACCATGGAATCTTTCAAAGAGCTCATGAGCATCATTGGTGCATCAAGCGTTG
>JAPYZH010000366.1:0-73075 GCA_030523085.1 Meteorus colon
TTTTAACCTGAAAAACTTGACTCCTTCATTTGTTTGCAACGAACCTATCGGGAAATACCCGATAATTTTGAAGCT
Organism: Meteorus colon; assembly: GCA_030523085.1. NCBI lineage: Eukaryota > Metazoa > Arthropoda > Insecta > Hymenoptera > Braconidae > Meteorus > Meteorus colon. Next base: position 76 of record JAPYZH010000366.1, read on the forward strand.
CTTGTGGTATTATAAGTGAATAAACCACAATGAGGAACAAACGTTTTTACCTTTATCGCGGCAATTTGCAACTACATTTTTCGCTGTATCTTGGAATTGCGTCGGTGCCATGTTCACAAATGCATCATAAGCGAATCCTTTTTTATTAATGAGTTGAAATCGACTGAATGTACATTTAATATAGCACTTGAAAGCATGATCTTCTGCAAAATCACCAATGGCAGCCCGTTCTACCAATTCTAATTAGAAAATACAATTAATTCCAATAATTATTTCGTGTTGATTGGATATATGATGAATTGAATATTACAAAGTGTCAACGCACCCAGTGGAGCTCCAGATATTTTAAGACAATGCCTGCGAATAGCTGGAGCCATTCTTTTATATTGGTCTGGAATAGGCTGGGAATCAGAGAGATAGAGAGTGTTAATGATGGCTCAAGATAAATGTCGTTGATGAATAATTTTTCTTACACCAGCACCATTGCATGCAATCAATGACAATGCGATCAAGATACTTATTTGAAGCTTATTCATCTTCTCACAAAACCTTGTAATTCATCAGATATTATCGATTTGTGTCAACTGTCCGATTATATTATAGTGAGGCCTTTTATAACGTGCTGATTTGTACGCTTTTGCCACATAGGAAAATCGATTGAAGCTAAAAAAAACGGCGTTTTTTCCACGATTGCTTAGATGGATAAGAAACTCGTTTACTCATTTGTCGTGGAATAATGTTGATTTGAATACCTTGATGAATAAATTATTCACGATGATGATATGGAAACGCAGTGCTCTTTGATCAGTTTCTTCATATGACGTACGTAGTAAATATTGTTTACATTAATGGCTTTTTTTGTATATGTTTATTTTACATTATTTTCTACCTCTATAATATCAAAGTATCAGTGGAAAATTGAAACAATAGATTTAGAAATGAATATTAGCAATTTTCGATTATGATGAGATATTTATTTAATTCACGTTCAAATTATTTTATTCTATTAGCTCTACGTCTCCAATAATTTTTTTATGCCGTTATTCTAGTGCTATAATTACATTGGTTGGGGTTTCCTATCCTTCATAAATTTTCACATAATGAAGTATTGATCTGGTGATGAATTGTAGAAGCATCTGTGGAGATTAAACGATAAATCGCACATGTCATCTGGTTTTCCAGCTGAAACAGAAATCACAATTTAGTGAATTACAGGTTTGCTCCAGACTATATTGGGTACATAGATGTTGAAATATTTGAATTACTTATTTCTCGGCATTCTTTGACGGCTTTAACTGCTGCATCTTTCATCTTTGGCGGTGTCAAACCCAACATGGCTTCGAAATTGAATCCTTTGGGGCTGAGTAATCGAAACTGATCAAAGAGACACTTGAGATAGCACTTAAGTTTGTCATCTTCAGCAAAGTCACCAAGGCCAGCTTTGTCAATCAAATCTAATGAAGGATAAACAAATATCGTTGATTATTTCTTGTTACAGTAATTGGAATATTAATTAATCATTATATTCTGATGAAAGACATACCCACAGAAACGCCAGTTTCCTTTATACAAGTCTCACGAATATCTGGTGCTACATCTTTGAACTCATCGGGAATTGGCTGTGAATAAAATGAAATAATTAGAACTTCATGAAGTGTTCAATCGTAAACCAATTTAGGAATGAATCAAGTAATGGATAATATTTCTTACACCAGTATGAATGATTGTGGCCAATGACAATAAAATCGCCAGAGTGATGAACATGAAACTTTTCATTTTCTAACAGCGTACGATATTTCCTTTGATATTGAACAAGTTGGTTTACTGTCACGAATATTTGATTCTGATCTGAAACTGGACACTTTATACTACACCTTAGAGTCAATATGTTCGCGTGATTGCAAAAATACTTTGTACTTCGATTCTCACGATACTTTTTTTGTGTCATTCACGTTTCTCATGTCCATGCTGTAAAAAACAATTTAATAACACAGTTGGTCCTTTTCTTGCTAATCTTTTGATCAAGAAACTCTAATTGTTTCCATTGAACACTACGTGACAAGAACAATATTGCGCCCAATCACGGATATATTCATTCACATTTATTTTTATATTATCAATACATCGAACATGCAAGATTTGTCATCACAATTATGATAATTCCATCAATTAAATTATGATCCTTCGGTGTTTGATCATTATGCGATTGTTGTTATGATTAATTTGGTTACATATTCGGCGAGTTAAATTGTTGAGCTTCTGTTCTTTGGTCTCGGTTGAGTAGTATAAATTCATTTATTTATTCTTTTGAGAATGATAGGACTTTTGTATTAAAACAAGTAGTATGTCTGCAACGGAAGAGTCAATAATTATATAATAGGATTCATTGAGCAGGCAAAAATATAAATCCACCAATTACAAACCTTTGGAGATAACCTTGCGTAGCACATATTGAATGTATACGCGTATGTGCAGTTGTCTCCATGTGCTATGAAATTTCATCAATTAATTATACTATTTTTTCAAATTAAACTAAATACAGCGATCCGAGTGTAATCAAAACCAAATCCAAAAACATATCAATGAAAATGACGTAAAAAGTATTTTTCATTGATATTATGAATGCATGAATAAATAAATAAATAAATGAACGAATGAATGAGAAACATCAAAAGAAAATAATAATACGGGAAATAAAATTTCAAGTACACTCATTAAATCACTTCTCGAAAAAGAAAATAAAACATCAAATAGATACCCAAGTATTTACCAATCCCGTTACACTGCATGAGTGCTTTTGAAACTTCACTTCGATATGCCGGCATTCTTTGGAAAAATGTTAACATTCCATTGACACTCAGTTCATCATTCTCATCAACGAGTCCAAATTGCACCCAAAGACAATACATATAACACTAGAATTCAGAGGAATGTATTGAAAAGAATTCGAATAATGAATTTTAATCATGTAGCCATATCATGATTCAGCAATGTCGAAAGTCTACCTTCAGTGGCCGTGAATCTGGCCACGTTCCATTCCTAACAGCTTCAATATCCGCTGTAATGAAGGAAAAATGTGTTGGTGATATGATGTAAAGAAAGCAATAAAAATTATCATGTCACTGTAAAGTAAATGTAAATTAAATAACAAATTACCCGTAGCCACGCCTGTTTGCGTTTGACATGCATTTACTACACTTGCAGCAACAGCTATCATTTCGTCGGTCACGAAACTGGGCCGGGACTGTAAGCAAAACAAATCCATCATCGTCATCCATAAATCATTAACTTTGATATCGTATTAAAAAAATTTACGTATTCAAGATAAACAAAAACAAATTGGAAGAAGGAAGCTGATCATCAAAAACAAATTGCCAGCATTAACAATAATTCATCTCAATAAATCACATGATATTTTTTTCTAGTATTAATCATTCTGTGAAGAAATAGATCAATTCGAAGGGAGAGTACGAACTTACCCCACATAAAACGAAGGATAATTGAATTAAGAAAAACACTACCACCAAATTCCTCATATTTAAACAATTTGAATGATATTATTTTTATGAGTATTTGCCGTCTGCTGATGTGTATTATTTATCCACCAAATAAGTTTATTTTCTACGAGCCCAGCAATAACAATAAAATACGGCTTGCTGGACGATGAAGACACGCGACTCGATTCCTCGCTAATATAGGAGTGCGCGATAGCAACGATTCGGCCCTTGCTATTTGCAATCTGCGTGGCCTATATATTTCGCGCAATCCACCCTATTAAGGGTGCGAGTAGGTGTTTGATCGTGTCAAGATAAAATGAGGTGCGATGAGCGAGAACCAGAGAGCTATGAGTTACTCTCACGTGTAATATCTGTAATGAACATATATATATTCGAGATCTCATATATATGAGCTGACGTTTGCGTATGAGAGTAATAAAAAAACAAATTATTGCAATAATGGGACGCATTGAGTTGCGAGCATTGACGCGTACATATTTGAACGGCGGATGCTAGTACTTTAGAGACTTGGAACACCATCTCGCTTATTTCATCTCGTGTCTATTGATACGATCAAACATTGTATTATGCTATATCTCTCTTCTCCCTCCCGCTCTCTTTCGTTACCCTGGTACGGAGAATATGATATATGCACTTGGGATGATGAGATTTTATGTTTTAGGTTCTTTTTTCGTTCAGGATTTTGTTCTATAATGCAAAGTAGATTTTGGTCCGACTTTATCCGACCTATAAACATTCTGTGATATTTCAGAATAGATTTTTTCCTGACAGGTTGTATCCATTGCGCATTGTCGAAATTGCTCTATGATGTTGATGTTATTGTTGAGTCCCAATTCATGTGGTTGTGAATACCAAACCATCCTCTTGTTCATTATAGACCATATCGTGTTTATAATTTTGGGAATTCAAACTCAACTGTAACGAATTGAATAAACATTAATATTTCGAAATTGTATTAGAATGTTTGGAAATCATGATTTATATATAGTCCCAGTATTTGGAATTGATATATATTATATAAATAATATATAAATAATTATCAATAAAATATTAATTTCCAAATTGTATGTAGGACAAAACTTTTCCACTGACTGTACAAAACTGAGCAATGAGCGTGTAGTATTACTGTAGTGGTAATCGAAATAATGAATGGGAATATGATGAAACCAACAAAAAATACTACTCTTTCTCGAAAATTATAATTAGTGTAACGAATTCAATCATTCAACGAATAATTATGCTCTTCCAAATTTACATCAATCGTAAATTCAATCTCGTACATATTGTGGTCAAAATAATTTCAATTGACTGTACACTAAATGGCGTGTTGATCGTGCAGTATCAACTGCACTGCAATTGACGTTGTGTCTTTGTGTAGATCAACATTAAACATTGCAAAATCAATTTCGTGTAAAAATTATCTCAGAAACTCGGGCTCATCGTCATTATCATTAGCATCAAAATGATCTTGAAGTTGGTTAACACATCAATATATCATTGCTACGATCGTTATCGTAACATCTACGGGTCAAAAGAATTTCCACAGACTGTACAGCTGGAGTTGTATTGACTCTGTGTATTTTCACTCCTTCCCTGTACCTCATGTTATTCAGAAATATCTCTGAAAAACATTAAATAAAAAAGTGTAATAAGTAACATAACCTCAAATGAACTTGTGTGTGCATTTATGGTGCGCTTAGTAATATTTATCTAAATAAAATACTAAATAGTGCCTCGGAAACTATTTTTCTGATTCGCAACAATGTAGTAGGGTACTGTATGTGTACATTTTATTATGATTTCTGGTGATCAGTGATGCGGATCTTAAGGACAATTCTGTGCTTTCGATCAATTATCCATTAATGTTTTATTCAGACTATTGGAAAAGTTATTTCGACATGGAAGAGAATTTTCTGTCGAATGTTGACTAGTGAATCAGGAAAAACAATATCCTGCATTCATTTAACCTGTAATGGGTGAATTTAAAAGACCATTCCAGCGCCATGTTGTCGGCTATCCAACACACGTGACTTGAAATGTGAATGTTGGCGGGTAAATTTGAATGTCAATTGATAAATTGCGAATGATGGGGAAGACACGAGGAGTACACGAGACCACTCCAGAATTGAGAAATCGAATGGTTGGTATGTACGAAGCTGGATTGGGCTTAAGAGAAATTGCTGCGGCTGTGAATTGTTCGGTAAGTTCTTTTGAATGAATTTAATTGATTGAGGTAGGTTGAGAGTTGGTAATGAGATTCTAATAATTTTTATTCCAGCAAAGAACTGTGAAGAGATGGTTGAATCGGTTTGACAAGGAAGGAACTGTTGAAACGAGAGATCGCTGTGGAAGAAAAAGAGCTACAACTACTGAGGAAGATGAAGCAATCGTTCGACTTGCGACTCAAACACCAATTACTGCTGCAAAAGCTGTTCTACCAGCGCTTGGGCTCAATTGCTCAGTGGATACAATTAGAGAAAGATTGCATAAAGCTGGAATTCACAATTGGAGTCCATCACGAAAACACATTCAGAGGATACCTTTGGGGTAGTTGTTTGCATCATTTCATGATTTATCACAGAATTTACTTGATTCATTTATATTACTTGTTATTTCATGTTAATTCCTCTTATAGGGACGCTGATGGTGCCGCAATCCAACAAGCAGTGTGGCGTCCAACTGGTACACAATTAGGCAAGAAAAAAAATCAAAAAGTTGGAAGTAAATTAAAGAAATCCGGGTCTACGACGAAGAAAAAAGTTACGACGAAAAAAACTAAATCAAAAGAACTCTATGTTGGTGATGGTGCACCACCTGAAACGTCCAAACAGCAAGAAGGATTACCTGAAGATCAAGCATTTTCATTTCCTCAAAACATTCCAGGAGAGCAACCAACAACAGTACAACCAGCGCCGCAATCGCAGAGTGCTGAATTGCTCCCGCATCAACCACCTCAAGAACTTATTGATACTCAACCAGAATATACCAATGCATTGGGATTGTCATTAACATCTCATTCAATGTATCCGCAACATCATCAACCTGTAAATGTAACGCAAACTTGGCCACTTGATCTGGTTCAAAATAGTCATCATTATCCTCCAAGTCAGTCAAATCCTATGGCACACGGTCAGCCACCACCGCAACAACATCTCCAAGAGTTACATACTCAACGTGAGCAGGAACAACATATTCAACAGTCTCAAGTTCAACATCATGCACATGAACAACATATGCAAGAACAACACAATCCATCCATTCAACTTCCTCTTCACCATTCTCTTCATCATCACCATCATCATCATCATCACAATCATCATATGGACCAACAATTGCAGCATCAAATGGAACATGTGCAAGAATCACACATGCAGCAACCACCAAGCTTGTCAACTAATATTGAAGCTGGAAAAATTATGCGATCGAATAGTTGTTCGAATTCATGTAGCTCTAATGAAAATTCTGTGTCTGACGATGATAATGACTTGAGTAAAGATGATTCGAAACAGAGTGGCGATGAAGGCGATAGAGATAAATCGAAGAAGAAAAAGAAAGGTGGGAAAGCGAAAGGAACTCTTGAAACATCAGTAGAAATAAGAAATCGTATGATTGGTATGGCCGAGGCAGGATTGTCAACCTTATCAATTGCATTAGCGATAAATAGATCGGAACGAACAGTGAAACGGTGGCTTGAGCGTTGGAACAAAGAGGGCAATGTGCAAACAAAAGAACGAAAAGGTCGCAGAAGAATTACCACGAAAGAACAAGACGATGCAATCATTGCTATGGCCACTCAGCATCCGTTGACTGCAGCTAAACATGTAGCGCCAGCTCTTGGATTGAATTGCAGTGTTGATACAATTCGTGAGCGCTTACATAAAGCTGGAATTCACAGTTGGAAACTGGGAAAAAAACAAGGTGAAGGTAATGCTGTGCATACTGTTCACTTATGGCAACCAAGTGGAAATAGGCCAAACAAGCCAAAACCTATCAGTGAAAAAAGAAAGAAGTCATTAGTACCGGGAAAAAAATCAACTTCGACAGGGACTGTGCCCAAACGTATGACACGTAAAAAGAAAAATGAAGATGAGGTGGAGCAACAGAAAACTGTGCCGCCGCCACCATCGAATATAATTCCCGAACCAAATCCAATGCAGTATCATGATGCTGTTTCTTTGACTAATTATCCACCGGGTCCGGCTATGATGCAACCAGTTCATATCACTACACAACCGCAACCTTTAGTTCCACCTACAACCAGTCAATGTCCACCAGGAGCACTACCGATGCAATCTATGGGGCCTGTGATACAACAAAGACCCGATTGTCGTATGATTCCATCGATTCCGAATCAAGGCAATCCTGGTGTGACTTATTCATCGTGTATGGTCGGAAATAACAGTCACATGGAGCAAACGGATCCATTGAATTACGAGCCGTATATATGGACATTCTAGAATTGAAAAAGTTAACTCTTAATTTCTATATAAATATTATTTATAAAATGCTCGAATACTCCAAGAAACGTTCGTTCCTATTCTACTATGTATGTAGACTGCGCAATATCTCCATGGTGCAAGATATCATATGAGTATAGTACAAATTGTGTTGGAGTTTGTTTTTTCATCGTACTATTTAATCTAAATCAATTTCTTATTCTCAAGCCATTATAAAACGACCCATGGCAGAAAATGAATCTCACTCAGATAAGACCATTCGATATAATCAATAGAAAATTGTAAATATAGACATATCAGTAAGTTTTAGTAGATGTACTGACAATTATTTCCAAACACTAAAAACAGAATTTTTCTCTCAGATAATGAAACACATCCCAGTGAATTTAATAAATTCTTCCATCAATTACATTCGAATATGCTGAGAGTATTAAAGAGTGATAATTACTACGTGATAATAATTTTTATATATATAAAAAAAATCCAAAAATTGAAAATCATATTGAATGTCGCAATAAACTTGTATTTTTCCGCATCAATAGATACTTATATGAATAAATGATCTACTCATTTGGATATATAATTCGTGTTCTTATCATATCAAGTTAGCTCCCATATTTCAGAAACATTATTCAATACTTTTTCAGGATCATTTTTGTGGAACATGAAGAATCCTTGAATTTGTGCGGGACTAACATTTCGTTTATGTTGCATCACACTTTCTGCAAAAGATCGCGCTAATTGTCGAGCTTTGTGATCGTCAACCGTGCGATAAAATCGCAAGAACATTTGCTCAACTTGATTGGCACTACACCAACCAATGTATTCTTTAACATCAACTCGTCCTGGTCTCACCAACGCTGGATCCAATCTTTCCAAATAATTGGTCGTCATGAAAAGTATTCGTGCCTCTGTCGAGGCAACTCCATCCAGGCAGTTCAATAGACCACTGAATGTAACTCTATTGAGTCCATCAAAAGCAGCTTTCACTGATAATGAATGCATTAAAAGTTTAATATACATTGTTTCCAGATTATTTTACAGATTCATTACTTACTCTCGCTCGATTCTTCTCGGCTACCAAACGCCGCATCCACATCCTCAAGGAGAATAATTGTTTGCTGTGGTGCAACAGCAAGAAGATGACTCAATCTATCGTCTGTAAGTCCTCGTTCAGACAAATTCAAAACGCATATACCACGTTCTAATTCGCCAGCAAGTGCAGTGATGAATGATGATTTTCCACAACCAGGTGGTCCATGAAGTAAATATCCACGTCTATATGGGATTCCTGAAGCAAAACATTTCGCACTTTTGCATGAGCACGCAGATACTTAAAAATCCATTACTGAACTATGTGATACATTACTCAAAATAACCTCGATCGCTGTACCATCCAGGATTATCAATGAACTCCCTACAGTCATTGACGATTCTATCGGTGATCCCCTCATCAAGCACTACCGAATTTATTGGACGTTGCTTTCGAGCATGACCGAATTGACGCCATTCACTACCCAACGCAGTGTACATTACTGTTTTTCCTTCATGCTCCGTCAGAGCCATTTGTCGAGCTATTGAATAAATCAATTACATATGATAATATGAAAACAGTTATATGTCGGAGATGAATTTTATGATAGAACTCATATTTCACACCTTCTTCTAGGATACTGAAATAAATATTCCGATCATTTCCAAATGCAGTAAGTTGAACTGTCTCCCAAGGAATTCCCATGTGCAAATCCAATGTTTGTTGCTCTCTAGTTCGTTCCACTTTTATCCAATTCCCTTTGTATCTATTCTTGGAAATGAAAACATATAAAATTCCAATTACACTACTCCAAATGCGAACATACCAATTCTTATTCATTGAATGAAATTGTACCTGAAGAAATGAGTACCGATGCTAGGGATGAATTCATATTTAGTTTTAACATGACCTGTATCTTTCAATTCAAAACTAGTTTCTACAGATAAATGTTGAGTCTTCTTCGCACCTTTATGTGTGATCCATTGTAGTAACCATTGATAACTTTTATCTCTGCATGGAACTTCTAGTGTGATCATATAATGTCGCCTGCAATCAATTGATAAGAAATGTGCAGTTGCATAACCTCACATTTTTAATAAACAAATATAATATCAATGATGATTTTATATTTACTTGAAAAGAATTGTTCCAATTTGTGCACCCTTTCGTAATAGAGCTGCACCAGCACCCAAACCAAACAGACCAAATCCTGCACCAAAATACGGATTGTCTGCTAATGTTTGTACGTAATCAACAATAGTCATCGTTCCAGATTTATCAAATAGAACATCTATTAAATATCTAATTAATTAACAACAATCAAATATTCATTTATTATATCACTGAGTTATCTTTGTTAGAATAACCAGAACGAGCCAAACAAGAATGCACGAGGTTCTAAATGTCTACTTTACCGCCAGTCGGTAATTATTTTTTGGCGCTAAAATTCGTTAGAAACCCAAGCCATTAGTGAAAGTGAAGAATAAGTAGGGTAATCTATTTAAGCATCAATTACTGCTTTTTAATTAAGGTATCAATCATGTGATGTCAAATATGGCTGAAAATAAAGATAAAAGATGTAAAATTACTGATATTTCTTCTTCATGTTATGAACCGGTATGAATGCCGTATTATGACGGTAATTGTAACCGGATATTTTTTGTAAAATCCTTTGTTGTAAAAATGACGGTCAGATCGCAGGTTATGGAAGAAATGCAGTCGACACGGCAGCTTGACATGAGTTGAGTAGGGGCTGAGTGTTTTAGAATTTGATTGTGTGGCAAACCGGCACGTGCGTTACATGGATTGGTCGTTGTCATCAGTCCAGCATACACAAATCATAGATTGTTGACTACTCTTGCAACAAGGTAATAAGCTTTATTAATTTAATGAATAATATCCAAGATCAACTGGTATCGTATTTTACATTTATTATATGCAACACGAGACTAATGTTTTCATGAATTCTTTCATTAAACAGATGTGGTTCATTAACATTGTTTGTTTGCTACTTGTATCCTCTAATATCGTGAGTAGCGATAGAACATTAAATAAATACGTATCAACATTAATTAACGCGAAATGGAAAGAGACCCCAATTATTTTGGAAGTCTCAGAATATCTTAATGGAGAGAATCCTAATTATTTCTGGAAGTTCATCGATGTGGTTTGCCAGAATGAAGACACAGAGGATGTTCGTGGTATGATGTCATATATTCCACCTAATTAATGATCAGATACTTAATTCATTTTTTTTTTATTTCATTTTATAGCCACTGATAAAGAGAAATATGATATTGCAATTGGACTCGCTGCACAATTTCTCAGTCAGGCTGAGATTGCACTTCTCAAGCTGTCTTTGTCCTTGAGGATTTATTCTGCTCAGGTAGAGATGTTTTCTCAAATGGCTGAGAATAAGCATAATATACCCAACTGCAATAACTTTGTTGATATCGGTGGAACATTTACCTGTTCTGCTGATGAATTGGAGAAGTTGATAGATAATACATGGGAACCTGCAGATATTTATTCTGTAGATCGTCAATATCCTGGTTCATCAAAATCTGTGAATAAACGAGTTATTTTGTATGGGCAAATTGGCTCAACTGGTTTTTATGAATTACATGAGACATTGAAATATTTCGCTGAGACTGGAAGAATTGCATATATACTTCGACATTATGTTAAAGAAAGGCCTGATAATAACTTGCGTTTGTCTGGTTACGGTGTGGAATTACAAATGAAGTCTACAGAGTACAAAGCCACTGATGATTCTGACATAAAAGACAATTCCGAAAAAGAGTCAGAAGATGAACTGGTAGGTGTCGAGGAGATTGATGGAATCAATTTCAAGACATTGAAAAGTTTGTATCCAGACAAGCGTGATCAGCTCGATCAGTTATTGACACATTTGTTGGAGACCAGTGATGAAGTAGGAGCCTTGAAAGTGTGGCAGTTCCAAGAGCTTAGCCATCAAGCAGCCCAACGTATTATGAAATCACCGAAATCAGATGCTATAAAAGTATTCACTGAAATCGCTCAAAACTTCCCAATGCAAGCCAAGTCATTAATTAGAACTAAAGTTGACGATGAATTGAAGAGAGAGATGAAAATGAATCAAGAGATATTTTTTGGTAATTTACATATTGAGCCTAGTGACACTGCACTTTTCATCAACGGTTTATTCTTCGACCTCGATGCAATTGATATTCTTGGTATACTTGAAGCTTTACGTGCCGAACTACAAGTTATGGAAGCCCTTCATAAAATTGGATTTACTAATAAAAAAATGGACCATCTTATTGCCTTGGATTTATCAAGTAGTTCAGATAGTCAAGATTTTGCAATGAATATCAGAGATTCTGCTATTATTTGGATGAATGATTTAGAAAGTGATTATCGTTACAGTAGATGGCCGCCATCGTTGTCTGCTTTATTGCGTCCAACATTCCCTGGAATGATTCGAAATATTCGTCGCAATATCTATAACTTGGTGCTAATTATTGATCCCCTAAGCGAAACTTCAAAGCCTTATATAAGCACTGCAGAAGCACTCTATGAACATTCAACACCAGTTCGAGTTGGTTTTGTTTTCATGACTAATTTCGATAAGACTGCAACTGGATTGTCAGATGCAAGTGTTGCTGTTAATAATGCCTATCACTACTTGTCAGGAAAGAGAAGTCCCAAAGAAGCTGTTCACTTTTTATCAATATTGGAAAATCACAATGGAACTGATGGTATCGATGTATCGGTAGTGAAAAAAGCACTACGTAGTCGCGATCAATCAGCGGACGTTGATTACATTTTAAGTGCAGAGTCAGAATATGATATTGGACGTGATCTTGCCAGAGATTTTATCACGCGCACCGGATTCAGAACATTCCCACAAGCACTTTTGAATGGTGTGCCATTGCCCACGGCAACTGAAGCTAATGCTTTCGAAGAAATTGTTCTTTCCACTATTATGGTGCAAACACCAACATTACAAAAAGCTGTATACAAAGGTGAAGTCAATGAGGGCGATGATATTGTTGATTTCATCATGAATCAACCACATGTTATGCCGCGATTGAATGAGAGAGTTTTGCAGACGGAGAAAAATGAATGGTTGAATTTAATTGGGAATTTACCTAGTGACAATGATGTTGCTAGTTGGAGTTCACACGACACGGCAACTTGGTTGATAACTAATTCCAAATATTTATATGTGCCCAGACGTCACAATGTTCGACATCTTTATACATACTGGATTGCTTTAAATCTTGAGGATGAAAAATCTAGAGAACTTCTGACTCATGCTTTAACTTATTTGAAGTCCAATTCTGATGTGAGACTGACTATAATAATTAATACCGGAGACGAAAGTACCGGAATTAATATAAATAACATAGTATTGGCTGCCATCGAAACTCTACCTGAGGATAAAATAATTGGATATGTAAAAAATATTATAAAAGAAGAGAACGTAAAGTCAATTGCAGAAGGTAAATTTGACATTGATGAAGACATCAAGGCCAAGTTGGATGAACAAGAATTAACACTGAAGGTGCACAAACATTATTCGAAATATGGCTTAAATTTAACTCCATCGGAGAGAGCAGTTGTTTGTAATGGTCGAATTCTTGGACCATTAGAAGCTGACGAGAGCTTTTCTACTGATGACTTCGAACTTCTGGAACGTTTTAGCGATAGCACGTATGGTGATAAGCTTTTGAAGAATCTGGCATTGATACAGGAAATGGATAGTGATGATGAAGATGATAGGGAAATGTCTGACGATGTTACAATGCAAATAGCTTCATTATTAGTTCCTAGACCACAATCTCGAAGTCGTTATGATGTGCCATTTGGTGGTGATCAACACAGTGCCATTAAAATTCCTGCTACTAATCCAAATGAAGTAGCATTCAACTTAATAGCAATTGCTGATCCTGTTTCCCGTGGTGCACAGAAACTTGGTGCAATATTGAGTACATTGCAACAATCATTGAATTGTAATATTAAGGTGTTCCTTAATTCAGTGGATAAAAATAGTGATATGCCTTTGAAGAGCTTTTATCAATTTGTTTTCGAACCAGAGTTACAATTTAACTCTGAAGGACAATTAGTTGGTGCGGTTGCTAAATTTACAAAATTGCCAACGTCTTCATTGTTGACACAATATATTCATGCGCCAGAAAATTGGCTCGTGGAAGTTGTAGACAGCATCTACGATTTGGATAATATTAAACTGGATAATGTTGCTATGGGTGTTCATAGCGAATTTGAATTGGAGCATTTACTTTTAGAGGGTCATTGTTTTGAAGCAACTATGGGAAATCCACCACGAGGATTGCAAATCACACTTGGTACTGAAAGTCATCCAGTGATGGTTGACACAATTGTTATGGCGAATCTTGGATATTTCCAATTGAAAGCTAATCCAGGTGAATGGTTGTTGCGTTTACGTCAAGGAAGATCAGCTGATATTTATGATATTAGCTCAGTAGACGGACAAGATGTTATCCAGAATGGAAATGAAGTTAAAGTTATTGTTAGTTCGTTGAAGAGTAATGTATTGAAACTGAAAGTTGCGAAAAAAGCTGACAAACTGGAAATGGATCTCTTGGCAGATGACGATGAAAAAACTGGCATATGGAATTCAATTTCGAGGTAATACACATTTTATTTATATTATCATTGAAGTTGATCTCGATCATTTTAGTTTAGTTATAGGGAAGAAAAATAGTTAGATTAGAACAACACGGGGTGAGAAATCTTTTAACTTTAACCGATGGTTTACTCTCTGTTCTCTTTTAGCATTTCCGATTTTTGGTAAGCTCATCTTTACGCGTATTCAAGTATTATAGGTCTAGCATTTGGTTGAATTAATGTCAGGAAATAGTTCTGTATGATGTGTAAGGAAAAATTCATAGCTAATTAATTGATTAGGTATTTCATGATTTATTTATTTTGCCTAGGACTTTCGGATCAGACGATACTGACGAACAGGATGAAAAAATCAACATTTTCTCGTTGGCTTCGGGTCACCTTTACGAACGATTCTTGAAGATCATGATGTTGAGTGTGATAAAACATACGAAGAGTCCGGTGAAATTTTGGTTTCTGAAGAATTATCTCTCGCCAACAATAAAAGATTTTTTGCCGCACATGGCAAAAGAATATGGCTTCGAATATGAGTTAATTCAATACAAATGGCCCAGGTGGCTTCATCAACAGACAGAGAAGCAAAGGACAATTTGGGGCTACAAAATCTTGTTTTTGGATGTACTATTCCCATTGGACGTCAAGAAAATAATATTCGTCGATGCGGATCAAGTGGTGCGAGCTGATCTCAAAGAACTTGTGAATTTAGATCTAGAAGGTGCGCCTTATGCTTACACACCATTCTGTGATAGTAGAAAAGAAATGGATGGATTCAGATTTTGGCGGCAGGGTTATTGGAAAACACATTTACAAGGTCGCTCTTATCACATTAGTGCACTCTATGTCGTGGATTTGAAACGCTTCCGACGTATTGCTGCTGGTGATCGGCTTAGAGGTCAATATCAAGCTCTTAGTTCAGATCCAAACAGTTTATCTAATTTGGATCAGGATCTGCCAAATAATATGATTCATCAAGTCGCTATTAAAACTTTGCCACAAGAGTGGTTGTGGTGTGAAACGTGGTGTAGCGATAAATCCAAAAAGCAAGCAAAAACAATCGACTTGGTAATTCTTTTGATATTATTATTCTTCATTGATTTAATATTTTTATTATTTTCTTATCGATTTATTTCTCTCTCCCTTCCAGTGTAACAATCCAATGACAAAAGAAGCTAAGCTACAAGCTGCAATGCGTATTCTCCCTGAATGGGTTGGTTATGATGAGGAGATCAAAGCATTACAACACAGGATAGAGCATGAAAACAAACAATTGGAAAGAGAGGAAAGAGAAGAATTGGGTATGGCTGAATAGTTATCTTGATAGTGCCCATTTTGTCTTCATAGATAATAATGAATTTTTTTTTTCTGATTCAGATGACGCGGCCAAACACTCAGAACTGTAAATTATCTGATATGTCGATGGAGGGGAGTTTTTAGCCATAAGGATTTGTACAAACGACCTAATTTTTACACCCAAACGTACGCGTGCCCAATTATAGCACTTGGATAAACTGAATGTCATTGAGTGTTTTCAGACTGCGACTTATTGACCGCAGCAAATGTAATTCGAGGTGATACAGGAGAATTAAGATTGCAAAAAAATGCACGAGAATTAATGCAATTTTTCGCGATGTGTTCCACTGTTTTCATCATAAACTGGAAAGTTCACTCACATCATTAATCATTGAATCTGGTAATGTTTTCTATAACACCTATTTTTTTTTATTTTCATCATCAATAGGATCTTTGTATAGTCCCTCTGCATTGTATATTTGATTCTAATTCTATTATAAATAAAATTATGATCTTTGCCCAGGAATCAAGAGATTTGTTTGATGAAGTATATTCAAAACTGTCGGTTTACGATGGCTCTATTACGTTTCGATGGTTTTGTTTTGTAAACACGGTTAGGCATCAGGTGTGAAAGGATCTCCAGTAACGGATAGACTGTGGAATATCGCATACCGCACATCTTATCGCAATTGTATGTTTCAATTTTCACAACAATTTGTTTCAAATTTCTTCGATGATGAATTATTCGTTAATTGAAGAGGTTGTAAATGAAAATTCTCCATGTTTGAGGTGGGCATATTATTTATTAATATCAACGTTTAATATTCTCAACTACAGTATCATAATCACAAAAATATGCTGACCATTGGAAAACATTGTGAGTTGTGTTGATAAGCTCTCCTTTTCCAGTCAGAGTGGCCGTCAATTTGTGACAATGACGAATATTTTTCCACATACAGTCAATGATCTACTGATAGATACTATTTGTATCTTATCTATGTTCGACAGATAAAATCGAAGAAAAATTTTCAATAAATTCACGCGACTTTATTGATATTTCAATGGCGCTTGTGCAACGGTAAAAGTATGCTGACATATTAAAATCATTCCGGATTAAAAATTCCCTCTATTAATATACAACGATGTCACGGTAAAGTGATAAAAAATTATTAGACTCTGATAGGTAAATTATCGTTTAACTATAATCGCTGTGTATTTATATTCTATCGATGACAGTCCTATAATCACATTCATCCAGATAGAACAGACTGATCGCAAAGAGTTCTCTCGTGATATTACGATTATTCCCTGCTCATAAGTCCACCGGTAAACTTTGTCTTTTATCAATGAGTAAATAGGACTTTACTAAACTTATCATTTCCACGCGTAACAAACTGTGATTTGACTCACTGAAATATTAGACTGCGTAATTCAATTATGTTTTGCATGTAATGTGATGCAGTGTTGTGCAAATATTTGAAATCAAATATGGAAAATATTAGGTATGTATTTATACACATGCAATAATTAATAGCTGATACCATTTTGTCTTGAATTAACTCCGATAAATAGGTGAAGCGATGATTTTTACCTAAGACATTTCCATTGATAATATAATCACGATACCATTCACTCATAAATTCTGTGAATGTTCTAACAAAAAACACCATCGATGAGTTTGTATTCTATAATGTCCATGCGAGAGGTGGACAGTTGCTGATTAGTTGACGGTTGTCATTATGCATCAGCTCTAACGTTTGCATACAATGTTTGCATCAGGCATGTAAAATTGTTTTTAAATCTGTTGGAGATCATGAGGAAGTGATGATTGAGAGATGGAATCAGGGAAAAAAATAGGAATAAACTTCCGGAACTCAACAATATCAAACGTGGAGAAATTTCATATCAATTCTAGCGCAGTATCAGACGATACTGAGATTATTTGGAAGTTATAGATTGGTTGGAGTGCGATTACCAAGAATGGTAATGACAAGGGGAAGATACTTTCTGTCTCACATTCGTTTATCATACATAACGCTGATGTTCCTTCTGTCGTTGAACGTGACAATTTTATCTTTCGGAACTTATCAACCCATTGGTTAGACATTGAAGAAGAGGATGACAAATCCGAACGTTTTCTTCCTTTTATCAATTCAGTGGCGTGTGCAATTCTCACCTATGCTTTCAAAACAATTTTATGCTCTAAATTATCAGTCGTTCAGTAACGTGTTAGCACTTTACCTTCGACAATAAAATATTTTTTTTATTTAATTTTGTTAATTCGTTAGCTCTTCCAAGATCAAACAGTTGGCTATGGATGAGGAAAGAATTAGCCTGTGAGTGAAGAGCAATCAGAATAATTTATCAATAATATAAATAATTATAATTTTATCATGTGAGTTTACAGATCGAAGAAACATATTTATATTATTCATAATGAATACGTCATTCTGATTGTTATTTAGTTATTCTTTTCTTTTGTTTATCTTTTCATTATATATTTTGTTATTGTTTTGATTATACGTATCATTTATTTATTCTTTTTTCTTCTTTCAATTATCGTAATGGTTTATAATTTTTATTGATTGGGAGTTATGAAATCTAATGATACGTCCGTTATCGAGATTATTAAAATTGATTTTTTAAATTCATAACGTTCGTCCACGCGGATTCGGACTCCCAGAAGAGAAAGGTATAGCGAAAAAAGTGTATGCCATCAAAATGAATCGTGCGTGGGTGTACGCTTCTTCATGAGAAATGAGTGTGGGTTCTCTACCCAACTAGTTTTCCCTCTCTTATTCTCTTTCCAGATTTGTTTTCTTGCTCACTCGCATGCTGTTCTTCTCATTTTCTATCCTCGTCTCAGCCAACAAATGTTGGAAACATTGGACGACCGGTAAGTCCGATCGTCCAAACTCAAAACTTTCCATATCGTGCTGCAACGCTCTCAGCTCAACATTATCCACTTTCGCGCAGTGTCCTTCTTCCACACTTACCTGTAAAAAAAACGATACATTCCAACTGTTCCAATATCACTGAAAATATATTGATTATACTAGTGCAAAACAGTTCACTATTTGGATTATTCCATTATGAAACGCGTAGTAGTTGTACGACAATAATATAAAAAAGTATGAAGAATAATTATAAATTATTGGTATGATACAGGAAGCGAAAAGAAGATAGGGAGAGCCTCGGGCAAGTACGGGAAACGCGAGTGTGGAGCATGGAGATAGATGAAAAATAAAATAGGATGAGAGTTAGCTTCGAACTCTGATGACAAACACATCTAATAAATCATATTATCAATTATTCGTGCGGTGTTTTAGTATTATTGGCACATTAAAAAGCTGTTGTTATTGGTTTTGTGGTTGATATTTATTAGTGAATATGCCGGGTTATTCGCGACTTGCTGCAGATGGGCGAGAATTGGAATCAACAAAAATGAAAAAAAATGCTGATGAACTGAAGACCGAGGAAGAGCCGATCCATATGGCGTTGGTATCACAATACTTTCTTCTTCAACACTAAACAATATTTTTACTCTCCGCAATATTATACCGACTTATAATCAAGTTCAACCACGTGTTAATGTTTCATTTTGTATATCAGTGAAGGGCATCAAAGAAATATTGGAATGCACACACATTGCCAAGTCAAAGTCGAACGTGACAATTATAATAAATAGTATGGAAATTTTTTTTCCATATCGTAATTATTGAAGCTATCGGTCAATTTTTTTCCGTGTACAATTGAGTTTTCAACCTTGCTATCGCAATGACCTTGTATCCAGTAGGTACTAGACCATGGCGCAATTTGATTTCAGCATTTTATTTCATTTGAACGTGCACTATTGATCAGTATACAAATTTCAAGTCTTCTTCATGAGCACTGTAAAAAGTAAAAGATTATTGCATAATGTTTTTGTGAAATAATTCTAAATGAGGTATATGAACACACATTTCCTATTCTCTACATTAATTTATACTCCAAAATAGTTAAGACATCAATTCGGTAACAGTTAGTAAAACATTTCGGAAGTCGTTTCGACAGATTTCATGCCATGAAATTCAATAAGTTGAAAGAATTAAAGTTCTCAGGAGAAAAAAAATTGTCTTTTTACCTGTCCTTCAAGCTTGTCTTGCAACCGTAAAGATATTATTGCATATTCACCAATTAACTATTTCCTCTTGTTCTCCTCGTCTATTCGTTGCGAATGACTCGTACTTTACTGCAATAAAGCAAACATAATAATACATAATATGCACATAAGCGAGCTGTGGATTGTATTCATTACCAGAATTGTAAATCTTAAATCTTACATTCGGATCAATATGTTTCATAAACTAATTGTTATCGCACTCATAATATTGTGTGAAGGTGAATGAGGAATGAGTGGACGGGTGAAATGACCGCATTCAGAAGTAATTGAACTCAATATAACTTTTACAGATATTGAACTGTAAGCCGAATTTCTTCATTTCATTGATAACAATGACAGAGAGAAAGAATGAGAGATAAATATCTTCAAAATAATGCACTCTCCCATTTGGGTTTTCCATTTTGCACACGACAAATAAAGATAAATTCAACTTGCAGCGTTATTGTTTTACCGTATCAAATGATAACTGTCAAAAATGATTGATGTCAGTTATTGCAGCCGACAGCTCAAAAAGGCAGTGTGAAAATCTGGAAATTCAGTTTAGAAGAAAAATTTACATCTGATATTATTATAAAGTTTCATATTTAAATCATTATGGAATTGGTGATGACAAAACACGAGAAATATGAGTGAGCATATCTCTTGGAAACTCGATGAAGAAAAATAACGAACTGTGTTGTTCAATTATTCATAATATTCACATTGGAATAGAAACATAATGATGGAGCATTACCGTCTTTGTGTTTCATTTATTCTCATGGTTGTCGTGATGAACAGTTGAATGGTTATAAATTGCTAATAGTTGTACAACATAAAATATTCATTACTCAGCTATTACGGAGTTAATAAGGATTAAATTGATCTGCATAGATACATATCTCTATTTGTTCATTTAGTTTCAAGGATCAGGCTGCCTTCGGTTATGGTACCAGTATCCCTCCAAATAACAATGAAACTGATGGAAGTGATGTGAGTTCAAATAAACGAGTCATTTTCTGTGTACATGGCAAACTATCTGGATGTTGTACCGTCGTTAATACCAGTATCGACGACGAAATGTCCAAAAATGATCATTCACAATGTAAGTAGAATGTTGTTGATATTATATCTTCGGATTAACTTCAAATCATATTATGTTTTTTTGGTAATAGCAATTAACCAATACATTCGTGTTCCAATTTGTCCTTTACAGTTGAGGATCATTGTCATAGAGAAAGAGACGAAGCTGTGGATAAAAAAGCCAGACGGAAGTTGATTATTGCTTGTGTGCTATGTGTAATTTTCATGATAACAGAAATTGTTGGTGGAGTATTATCAAACAGTTTAGCTATTGCTACGGATGCAGCGCATTTACTTACTGATTTTGCATCATTTATGATATCTTTATTGTCATTATGGATTGCGGGTAGACCGGCAACTAGAAAAATGCCATTTGGATGGTATAGAGCTGAAGTAAACATTTTTTCTTCATCATAAATAATGGCATAGAGAATTATTTGTTATGAAACTAATCCAGATTTTTGTTTCATGTGCATTTTCTAGATTATAGGAGCACTCACATCAGTTTTACTGATTTGGGTAGTTACTGGAATACTTTTCTATCTCGCTGTTGAGCGAATTATCAACAAAAATTTCGAATTGAATTCTGAAATGATGTTGATAACTTCGGCGATTGGTGTTGCGGTAAATCTAGTGTTAGTGCTACTCGAAAGAGCAGATTTTTTTTCACTTTTTTCTCGTCGTCCATTTTTTGTTATCGACTCTGTGTAACAGATTGTTTTTCAGTTCGTGACAATATTTTTATGATTATTCGTTATCATTTGTAGAATGGGGCTAATCCTTCATCAACATGGTCATAGTCATGGTGGCGTAAGCCATGGACACAGTCATGGTCATAGCAAAGATGAAAATATTAATGTCAGAGCCGCTTATATTCACGTGATTGGTGATTTTATTCAGAGTATCGGAGTATTGGTAGCTGCTCTGATAATTTATTTCAAGGTAACATACATTATCTAGAGTTCGCTGGTACATAGAAAGAAAGAATGATTGTGTTTAACATACTTTTTTTTTATTATATTTCAGCCAACGTGGAGTATTGTCGACCCAATTTGTACTTTCCTTTTCTCGTTGCTCGTACTTTTCACTACAGTCGCAATAATTAAAGATGTAATGAATGTCTTGATGGAGGGGATACCAAAAGGATTTGAATACTCTGAAGTTGAAAGTATTTTCATGAAAATAGATGGTGTTGTTAAAGTTCATAATCTTCGAATTTGGGCACTTTCACTTGATAAAACCGCTCTCTCAGCTCATCTTGCAATAAGTGAGTCATTGTTGGCTTGACTATATTACTAAACTAATTTAAAAATGGATAATATATTATTCTTTCTGTCTGTGATAGATGCTGGAACAAGTCCACAACAAATTTTACGAACAGCAACGAGAAACATTCATGATCGTTATAACTTCTTCGAAATGACCCTCCAAATTGAAGAGTTCAATTTAAAAATGGAGAATTGCAAACAGTGCAAATCTCTGCCACAATAGAAATTTTAGAAATGTAATTTTATGTGTGCTAATTTTTACGTGTAAATCAATGTGCACATAGTGCTATTTCAAAGCTCATGAAATAATGAATGAATGAGGTGATGAATGAACAGAGTTCAGTGATAAATGTGACAACCACTAATAGATAAGAATCGAAACGAGTTTTAAATGAAAAACAATTGCTCAATACTCAATGAATATTTGAGCGAATTAAATTACAAAAATATTGATGTCTACTTTGTGGCCTTTCGTTCGATGGCTGATGAATTAAAATGCAATTTGAAACAAGATTTTACAACCATGATCAAAAATACCTTAAATTGAGATGTTAGATTAAAATAACTTTTGTTTCATCGTCATAAAGAAAGAAATATTCAGTAACCAGGCAGTATTTGTCATTTTATATTACCTATATTTTCTGTCACGTTATAAATAATCGGCAATAGAAATTTACCATCTATTTATTTGTGTATATTAATTTATTGCTTCCGTTGTTGTACTTTCAGGCACGATTTTCTCTTTCTCGATTCCCGTTTCATTCTCTTCTTCAGATTCTGAGTCACTTGGTGGAAAATCCGGCATCGCTGTACAAATTGAACGAGAAACAATGAACATTTATTCACATTACAATTGACAATTATTTATGGACATACGACGCGATATTGGAAAATGAATGATTATACCTTGTCTGTCTTTACGTTCTTGCCTCGCATCAGCTAGAAATTTCTCCTGCGCAATGATGACGTCTTCGCTTGTCGTACATGCTGCATACGCCGATAATAAATCAGAATTTAACTCTAAGAATGAATGTCCCCAGGAGAATTTTCCAAGAAAATATTCAGCTTCGTTCGAAAAGCCGGTGATCATCAATGTGGCAGCTATTGCTTCTACACA
This sequence comes from Meteorus colon, assembly GCA_030523085.1. Lineage (NCBI taxonomy): Eukaryota > Metazoa > Arthropoda > Insecta > Hymenoptera > Braconidae > Meteorus > Meteorus colon. Next base: position 23,632 of record JAPYZH010000366.1, read on the forward strand.
GCTTAATTTACATGGTTTTCCATAATTTATTGGATTAGCAGCTACTAAAAATGGTAATAAACGTGGATGTGGACTTTTCATTCGACTGAAAGGAGTTTCTTCAAGTTTCGCCCAACTACAATCAACAACGGCACACCCATGATCCTTTACAATCTCTCGATCGGTTGGAGAAACGCACTAAAACATAAAAAAATTCATAAATGCGCGTCTCGCCATTATTACGGTGTTCAAAATGTTCTCCAACTTATCAGTGCATGGATTATGTGTTCCGAAAATTGGTTTTGTCAACCTAATATGTTATCTTCAATGAAGTTTATAATGAATCTCCATTTATGTTCGGTATCTTTTTGCTGGGATTACCTTTTTTAGCCAATTATTGACTAATTTTCTCCACGAAAATTATGCAATAACTAATAACTGTCAGTTTGTGTAAATTTCTGCTATAATTGCTGATGTGTTTATCGCAAAAACTTCCGTCCCGATATATATTTGATAAGTATTTTTTTTCTTTAATATCATATACATGCTTAAGTCTTGAACATCGAATTTACTTTCCATGTATACCAAATTATTATCATGACATATAAACATTACTTCTCAGTACTCATCAAATCTACCAACACATATCAAAATAATATATATACCTTACTACCCACAGGGGTCAAAACTAATCCTGAAAATCGTGCGCCCAATCTCAACGTCTTTACAAGACCATGCCTAGCTAACTTTCGTCCAGAACATTTCTTTGGATCGCAGTGCTCCAAATCCCACATTGCAACTGGGAATGTAATTGGCGATTTTTCTACAGAATCTAAAAGACAACTAATCAATAAATAACAATCCATCTCATCAAAAATTCATTTTTACAATACAAAATTCCAAACCTAATTCTTCATCGTCGTCTTCCTGGTCGGACTTATCTCTCTCTTGTCGATATCTTTCCTCTTTCCCAACAACATGTCTTTTCCGTTTATCAAAATTTTTGCTCTTATTCTTCTTCTTGCTTGATGACATTATACTCTATTATTATTTCGTCCAAATTTCGAAATAAAATAATAAAATAGTTTATGCCAATTGTCCCACAACTGTTCACAAAAGGCACCTGCAATAATAAAAATGTAAAGTATTGTCATGAATAAGAAATTGTCCTAACAATCTGTAGTTTCTCATAGAATTTATAATTAGGGCATGTACATTTATATTCATATACACACACCTGGTTCGGCGCTAATAGTAAAATACGTACCAATCTACATAACCTCAAAAATCGTAAGTTTCAAGTGCTTTATTTTTTGTCAACATTGGACACATAAAGGTCCTAATTACAGCGAAACTTGGTCACAACTTTAGTTCCCACTTCGTGTGAGTTAAGTCTACTAATAATAACCTAACCATACTTTTCAAAAAATATCATTCTGATATTTCATTGGAATAATTGAGAAAAATTTCAACTGTTGTAAAGTCTCTTGTGTAATATACTCGCGCACACAAATTAAAACACGTGTGTACATTCATTGACTTATGAGGTTGTGTACATTGTTGAGAAGACACTTGTAGCCACGACTTCACATGCGTGTGGATCCAGTAGCGGACAATTTACTAAGATAGTTCATCATTAAATGATAATGCTGATGAAATAGTCAATGAACAAAATTCCATATTCAACGGAAGTATTTTGGGAGTGATTTATAATTGTCGAATGTGAGTATTCTTGAAGTTTTCATGGGATTTCATATGTATATAGTATAGAGTCCAACAATGTTATTGATGTAAAAAATGTTTAAAATTTCAGTGAATACGGCGACGTCCCTGATGTCACAGACTTTCGCAGCAGAGGGGCTATTTAACAAGTGGCTGTTCCAGTCTCCCAATAGCTTTGCGTACTGTCAAGTCGTTTGACCACGCAATTTTTTTTTCCTTTTATTTTTAATTTTCAGTCATGAGCAACCAAATGTGTTAAATTGCGAAAGGATAAATCAAACGTAGCAGTCACACTTTATTTTCAAGGTATGATTCTATTGGAATATGTTTTGTCTTTAGTTGGGATAATATTCATTTGGTCAATTGTTGTATTAATTATTCCGATATATTTATGTATGAATATTCGCAAAAAGCTCAATTGTTTGTCAGTCATCCATGGCTAGAAGAACATTTATACAAGGCACTCCTTTTTCGTGTATAATTTTTTGTCCTAAGTTTGTCTTGATGATATTTGACGTGTTTATGCCGCCAGGATATGGATCCAGGTACAATAAAGCAGTTCACACAAAGTGAATTGGAAAAAGAAAGAATTGTTAGGATATGATATTATCACTCTTTAGAGTAAATATATGTGATTCAGTGAATCTGTTTTTCTTTCTCTTTGTCACTTCTATTTTTTTTTTCCTTCTCCTCTTTCAGTGATTGAAAAAGCCCTACTCTCTTGCACTTTGCACAATTTCACGTCTATTCTCCTGATGGAATGCCGTCTATGTACTTCCACATCAATGTAATAATGTTACCCTAGAAACAATATGCATATGGTGTGTCTTTCGAATTGATATGCCATTAGAATGAGTCAGAAAAAAAGAACGATTCGATAACTGTTCAATACAAGTAATAATTGCGAGATGTTTATGCATAATTCTATTAAATTTGTTTTCTTTTTCTTCGGCAGAAAATATAGGAAAAGAAGCGATAATAAGGGTAACCGATTGGCTTCGTAGCATTTGGGAGATGAAAAGAAACGGTGGACAAGTTCAACAATGGGTTGACTCCATTCCATCATCAACAGTCAGTATAAAAATTGAATCGCATGAAAATGTATCAACAACATCAGAGGATCCCAAAAAATCATTTTCACAAAGACCGACCATGACTGTTTCTTCGCCGATCTCAGTACCAAATTCACCAGCGGGCACGATGACAAGCATTCCAAGGTTAGCGGTTTCTATTATGTTCTATGATTGATAATTATTCATTAAAAAAAAAAGCAAAGAATGCGAAGTTATTACGCTGACAAGAATACTTCCACAAGGACAATAGTAATTAACGGAAAACTTTTCACAGTAGATTAACACGTGATCCAAGTCTCCAATCTGACAGCAGTCATTGTAGCAGTGTCGAGAGTCTTTTAGAATTGAGACGGCCAGATCCCGAGGCAATTTTATTAGGCCTTGGGTTTGGTGGCTGTCCTGGAAATTCGCAGCAGAATGGATCAATCAATCGAATCCCAAAGAGATTCCTTCAGCCATCAAAGCTCAAAGGAATTGCCATTGATGATTTCATGAAACAGCAGCAAGAAACCAACGAGTCTATAGACACTGCGTCATTAGGATATCGTGGTTTAGCGGGTGAGAATTGAGAACTATAACTCACTTTTGATTTCTAATGGAAATTTAATTTGTTGTATGTAAATTAAGAATGTCAATCAAGTGGAAGTTCAAATTCAGAAACAGTATTAAAAATATTCATTCGTTGGGTATTACGTATTTGCGAAAATGACCGGAAGTTTGTAGAATGAGCATATGTAAATTTCTCACATCGTTATTCGTAAGTTATAATAGTCATTTTGTATAGGTAGCAACGACACGCTGAGCGTGCCAAAATACGCGGCGCATCGTAGATTCTCTGGACCTAGCGGCTTAGTAAGTCTCTTCAAACGATGTTGGTCGCATATCAATGTTTCGAAAAAAAAAAAGAAAAAAACACAAAAACGTTTTCATTTTCTATTAATTTCATTTGATAAGAATTTTGTTGGTGAGAATGGCGAAAAAAAAAACAAGAAATAAGTTTATTGGGTTATTTCTTCATATTAATCCGCCGCTAATTTTTGACCATGTTTTTTTTTGCTCCCCACGCTCGCGATTAATATTTATCTCCTTTACTTTTATCATAAAATATACATGTATTTTTGTATAATCGGCTCAACGATAACCGTGCCATCCACGTATATTTTTCCTGGTAGCCAAGACACTCCTTTATGTTTGCCTTATTTTTTATGATTAATTTACATTCATTACATCTGGCTGTGATCTATCAATCGGCTTTTTTTTTCTAGTCAGACCTGATTTATTTCTTCTTATTTGTACTGTGTGGCTTTTCTTTGAGCATGGTATTGATTTGATTTGTTTTATTACATTTCTTAAATGGTTGACATGATTTATATCAGCTCGAATAAATGTGTGACTAACAAATCTTTCATTTCAAACAGGATCACCATATGTAGCGCCATCAGAAATAGTCCAAAAAATTATGGAACGTCTACGAGAGCATGAAAGCCACGAGTTGGACGTCTATACCACGTATAATATGGAGCACAACAATTGTTTACCAATACAGGAAGGCAAACTCTCGGTATTGTCACCAGACAATAGACAATTCCTCGAGCGACAGCGTTCTAAAAGCCCTGACATGCGCAACAAACGTATGATTATAGGTAATGTCCAAGTTTTCACATGATAATACGAGAACAAGAGGTACAAATATGATAATAGGGCATTGAAACTATGCACATTGTGATAGAATGCGACATTTTGTAGATAAATGAAATGAGCACGCAAATAGTTTGCAGTATGAATATTCATTTTCTGAACTTTTGTCTTTCTTTATTACAGGACAAAAGTCTTTCGCATTTAGTGGCGATGGAGATTTAATTGAAATACATCCCACCAATCGTCAACATTCCAAACCTAATGGCGACTCAACCGAGTATGAAAACAATTTAATAGGTTCCTATCTATCGAATTCAATGGAGGCTGATGTTGACTCGGGTTATCAAAAGTGCGAAGAGTTATCCGCGAAATCAGACACCAGTTCTATTGAAGACAAATTAACACGAGGGCTTGAAGATTCCAATAGTAGTAATGCAACGTTTAGTTGTTCGAAAAAATCACGACTGAATGTTAACAATAATGTCAGCAGTGATTTGGAGACGGGATTAGACAAATCATCATCAGATAGTAATCGCAGAGCCAGCTGTGGTCTCAGTGATGTTGTGGAAAATGATGCGAAACGTAGTCACGATGAAAACCGTCGGTTCAGCGATGGAATAATAAATTCAAACACAAATCGAACATCAGAAAGAAGGCGTAGCCTCCGACGTCAAACAAGAATCAATGATGCCGATGCATCAGAGTGTTCTAATCCAATGAATGAAAATATAGTGCCTGTTATTAATCAAAGTTTTCAAGAAGAACCCTTGCAATTTGATGAAAATACTCATGCATGTTCAGCTGATGAATCAAAGAAAGATGGAAATCGTCACACAGACGAATGTCATCATTGTTGTAAAAATGATGAATCAGGTCAAATATGTAGGCATGATCCCACTTTCAAGGACTGCTGTTATCACAAAAACGGTACAACTTGTTGGCGAAAAATGCAAAAAATCATGAAAAAGAATCAGAAGTTAGAGGATATGGTGGCAAAGAGTAGGCGGGAAATGGCAGAGATAAGGGACATGCTGACCAATGTATTGTCTGTAAGATTGGAACCGGGATTCTGATTGTTAGTGGAGGAAAAAAATATGATATGAATTAAGTGCCAAGAGTTCTTATTGCGTTGTTAAAATGTTTCGAGTACCTATAGATAGAATAGGCCTATCTGAATGCCTAAATCAGAAAAATTGTGAATTATTTCATAATTTTACATAAAAGCACTTTGGCTGTTGAATTCAATCTCGTTATACATCACTATAGAGTTTATTTGTATGTTGTTTTATCTCATCGAAAAACATATCAATGAGTATAAAATGAATATAGTAGTCTTCCAATATTTTTCGACTGCCTTTTCTACCACAATTGTAATCTGTATTTTTTTTTTATTCGAATTTGTTAAATGATTAGGAGAGAACGTCAATACTTTTTTGTTCATAGAATGTTGAGCAAAAATACTGAGTCACTCAATTCTCCTGTGAATACCTCTGTTATTGTGGCAACAAATATTTTCCACTAGATATAATGGATATACCTGAGAATTGATAATTATTGAACCTTCTTGCCTTGTTTTTTATTCAAAGAAGAATTTATAATGAATCTCGTAAAGTGATTGATTAAGAGAAAAAATATCTTTATATATTAAGTGTAGAAGAAATGATTGAGATCTGGATTTTTTTGTTAGATCAGAACTTATTGTTGATACTTATTGTATGATAATCGCAAAATATGATTGAAAATAGTAGATGTTTATTATGTTACTTACCTCAAAGGTTTTTGCCTTCAAAATTCATTCAAGTTAATGAATGTTTCATTCGTGTCATATAATGTAAATTATTGAGCGATTTAGAAAGCCACCAATTTACCAACACCATATAATAAATCTATATAATCGAAATATATCGCAATGATATTAAAAGTGAATATGCAAACATCTCGCAATAAATTAAAGTTCAATGAATTGAGTCTCCATGATTTTATTTAAATAACCATCATTATCATGAACGAAAAAAGAATTCAAAGAGCACACATTTTTCTTGTTTTTTTTTTGTTTTTTCATTTTCTCACTTACATTACAGTTTATCATTATAATTACAAAATGTATCAGGACTTAATCACATGATTTGGAGTAACTATCAGCGTTGCCTTGTCAATGTTGTCAAATATATTGAATGCATTCGAGAAATAATCAATAAGAGGAAGAATGTGACTCGTGAATTAAATGGAAAGAAAATTAGAAATTATCAATGTATGACAAGAGCAACCTGAAGAATATAAATGCCAAGTCAATTTGTTGGAAGATTTTTCAATATTATTATTTTTTTGTGATCTTTCGATTCTCGTATTCACCAATCGTGTGTTTTAATGTCGACTGCATGTATATTTATGCCTTTATTAACATAATTCTAAGAGGGTTTACGGTGTTATGATTTCATCTAAAAGGATCTAACAATTCTGTGGGTCTTGCTTCTCATGTAATATTAATGTGTGAGAAAGGCAAACGTGTGGAGCCAATGATTTTATGCCAAGTATTCATTAACCACATTCTGTTTCCTCTTGTTTCATCATGTTGGTCAACAATTTTCATCTTACCTACTTGAGTTTGGCAATAGAAAACGTCATCAATCATTGATTCATGTTAATATAAGTAAAAATGAAATTAATACATCTAATAGAAGGTAATTTGATTTCGTTATGATAATGAACAAAAGAGTATCTGAAGTATCTCAATAATTCCGGATTTTGTACATGATTACCAGCATGTTTTTTTTTTCCCTATCTCTTATTTGTTCGGACAAATTATCAGAAATATCAATGACCGTCTCTGAAAATTCAATATAAAATCAAAGAAAAAGTAGCACGCGTTTTTCGGCTAAAATTTTCCATTATCTATCCTATATTCGAACAAGAAAAATTTCCAATCAAGAACGCAATGAAGAGTCGAAATCATGAAGAAAAATCAGTGATACGAAAGAAAAAATGTAATATAGACGACGTAGGAAAAAAAAAAATTTGGTGACAAATTTGCGCTCGTTATCTTACTTTACAACTTCTTGCTGCTGTTGTTGATCGAGGTGTAACTCAACGATGGTTTCGTTTCTGTTTTGCACCTTGAAGGTTACCTGAGCGGCTAAATATTTGTCTTTATTATTCACTGACCATCCAGAATACTAGAACAATAAGAATCATAAATGAATGAATATATCCGAAAAATACACATCAATAATTTAGCATTGAAAAATAGCTTGAAGAGCGATGACCTATTCTATATATCTTACCGTGGATGTGCTTTTGTACAGGGTCTTGCCTTCGTCTTTGAATGGCAAATATTTTTGTAGTAATGCCTTCCCATCTATCCTCCATAATGTCGGGTCATTATTACCACCGACATCGGCCTTGGCGACAACGAATGCCCCCGACTGAAATGAAAAAAAAAAAGGTAGAACGAAAAATCAACAGAATGATTTATGGAGGTTCCAATTGCGCCAAGGACAAATATAAAATATAATCGCACGTACTGTGTAATCTTTTGGTGGTATTCCAGATGACTCATTGAAACTGTTGTCATCTGAATCCTCATCGTCATCATCATCTTTCTTGGTACGTCGCTTCTTCTTAGGTTTTTTCGCTGAATCTGAATCAGAATCATCCTCTTCATCTTCTTCTTCTTCTTCTTCTTCTTCCTCCTCTTCTTCCTCGTCTTCCTCTTCGTCCTCCTCTTCTGAATGTTGTCTCTTCTTGGCTGCGTCTCTTTGTGGTCGTTTCTTAGCACCACCCTTCAAATATACAAATTTATACATATATATATATGCTACTGGAATTATCAAAATAACTTACTTCTCTTATCATATATTCACTGATAAATATGAGAAAGTTCATTGACACCTCAAGTCGCGAACTACATTTCATCGATTTCTCGAATATTCAATTACATATAAACCAATTGTATATTTGCGCCATAAAAAGAAAAACTCACGTTTCCATATTTCAAAGTTATTAGCTTGATATATTGGCGCCACTGGGCTGCCGACAACCCCATCTTTGCGTTCAAGCTACACTCCAATGAAAAAATATGTATATCCCATTTACCCCACAATACAACGCGTGTTCCAACAATGAACTTATGACATATCAAGATAAACTAATGATATGGCCATTTTAATTCATCTAATGTACATAAGCCCAACGCATTATATATCATCACGAGTCTATTCTAACTTCATCAAATGCCGGCAGAGTCTTGGCGTTCTTTTAACCACATTGATATCAATTTCCCTCGTTTTTTTTCCCCACACCGTAAAAATGGAGCGTGATATTTTCTTCCAAGATACCAAAATGGCAAACTCATGATGATATTGATAATTAATTCCTAATACATTATGAATAAATAAATATAGAACAATGTAGATGCCGGTTGGGGGGAGCATGAAAAGGTCAAGCGTCGATATGGATTTTTGATCGTGACTCCGAATGTACAAATAGATTTAATAAAACCCACAATTATTCTAAGGTTATGGAAGAAATGATAATACTCAATGATAATTAAAATGAACGAACAAATAAAGATATATTGAATAAAAATGTTTTATACCTCTGTGCCCGCTTCGGTTGGCAAATCTTCTTCAGATTCGTATTCTAGCTCGCCAGGATCATCTGCTCTATATTCGTCGTCGTCGGACACGTCCTTGTTCTTCTTCATATTATTGCCTTTACGTGAAATTTTTGCTGTTTATTCGCGACTACGCGCGTTTATATTGTGATACTGACGCTGTTTTTTTCTTCTCCTCGTTCGCTACTTTTTTTCTTCACCTTGCTTTACGACACAAGCAAAGTGTCTTGGCTCTGGCGGACGATGTGTGTGTGAATCACCGCAAACAATATGGCGGCGGAGCGGCACCGTGCGCGGCGACTCTCGAGTCTTTACAATCTATGTCTATTGCGCATCCATATTCGCGCATCAGATATGCGCGCGCATCATAACAACGATGTGAATATTTTTTTGATTTAGTTGCGCGCGCGTATATTCGATTTTTTTTCTTTTTCCATTTGTATATATTAAAAACGTGTTAGATGAATTTGTTTTTTTTTTTCTATCGCTTTCTAGGATAGTCCGATATTGTTATCCCATTTTTGTTTTGTTCATTTGGTTTCTATTTAGAGTTTCCCCATCTTGCAATGGATCAATGATTCTCAACTGTATATACCAATGACGACTGAAAGACGATTTTTTATTTGCATTTATTATTGTAAATCAAGTTTTATAATTGAGATTTAAATATGAATAATTTTTTCAGTTTTGAATGGATTGATTGGAGGTTATTCATTTGATGAATTTGTTTATATGATAAAAAAATTTAGATGTATATATGTAGAGTAAATTGAATATTTCAATTTGAAAAATATATACGGAAGTTAATCAATATATACAGACGATAAATGGCGCGTGCGTGCTAATGTACGTAGATGTTGGGCACATTTTTATTCAGAGTATTCGCATTGAGACTGTACAAAATTCTAGACGCCAGATATAAAGCTGGCTCATAGAGTAGAAGTTCAAAGTAATGTTTGAGCTTTATGGTATGAATCGAGATGGTATGGTTTATCATTCACCACCACCGAGAAGAAAAGAAGTTGACATACTTGAGGTATGGACACACGTTACACACATTTTTTTTTCTCATAATATTCTTCAGTTGTTTTTGAGGTATTGTTCAATGTAGTTTAATTTATTATCCATGTGATTATTTTTATTTCAGACATGTCTTCAATTATCGTCACCAGAATTAATGAGAAAATTACCGAATGGTGATGCTTTGCATCATCTCAAAAATAATTCGGCCCTTTCTACACCGGTTCCTGAAAAAGAGGAACCACCAAGAGAGAAAGGTGAATGATATTTTGATGATTGATCATTATCATCAGTGTTTTTTCTATCAATTCTCCCTGAACTTCCGAACTGTTCCCAACATTATAGAATCGTGATCCAATTGTTATATCAATCATTGATACATTGGTTCCTGTGTGATACTTTCTAGTCTGTTGATTCATTTCAAACAGAACTTTCCATCCTGGAAACAAGAAGAAATAGAAAAAAAAATAGGAATATTATGGACAATTCTTTGAGTTAATTTTTCTACAATTTCTCACGTCATTCAACCGCCACTTTGCTTATATAAACAATAAAGTGATAGAATAATGCGACGATCTCATGCGGATTAAACCATAATATAAATTTCTATTCACGGATGATCAAATTCAAATTGATTCCGGTCACTATAATCCGCTATGAATATTAAATTCATGTTTATCATCTCTTTATTCTTCCATCTTTCCCAATCTAATTGAATTCTTATGATTTAATTTCAGGACATCGTGCTGGGAGACGTTGGTTAGTCATGTTTGGAGTATTTTTTCTTGGCTGTGCATTAGTAGCTGGAGTTGGCCTTCCTCTCGCTCTCGAGTTACGTAGTTCACATTTACTTGAAGCAAGACTTCAGGTGGTGAAAAGAATCCTGGCTGAAACACCTTTGGTTGATGGTCACAATGATTTTGCGTGGCACTTAAGAAAACAGCATGGAAATCGTTTACGTGATTTCCCATTCGATGTTGATCTTTTACGTAACACTAGCCTAGGCCCTTTGTGGCAAACAGATTTGGTGCGATTAAACCAAGGCAATATTGGTGCACAATTTTGGTCGGCCTATGTACCATGTGAATCCCAATTTTTAGACGCTGTACAATTAACTTTAGAACAAATTGATGTTGTAAGAAGATTAACGGCCAAATATCCATTAAGAATGAGACTGGCAACTTCAAGTAAAGAATTAGAGCAAGCACATAAAGATGGTGTGCTGGCGAGTCTTGTTGGAATTGAAGGTGGACACAGTATAGGTGCTTCCATGGCAGTTTTGAGGAGCTTCCACTTGCTTGGGGCCAGATACATGACATTGACACATAAATGCAACACACCCTGGTACGCAAAAAAAATTAAAAGATATGAAATGCTCAGTATTGGTCATTAATTCAATCTGTTTCGTACTATGTAGGGCTGACTCTTCATCAGTGGAAGATCCAAACGAAGATGCACCCATGGACTTTCACAGTGATGGGCTTTCAGCTTTTGGTAAATCCGTGGTGAAAGAACTCAATCGGTTAGGGATGCTTGTTGATTTATCCCACGTATCAATTCGCACAATGAAAGACACATTGGCTATGACAAAAGCACCAGTGATATTCTCACACAGTGCAGCTCGTGCCTTGTGCAACTCATCCAGCAACGTTCCCGATGATATTCTACGAAATTTGGTAACATTTCACATATACGTAGAATGGAATGAAGTATTTTGGGGTATCGAATGACCCAACTTCAATAATTAGCTTCGATTTCTTTCAAGTCAATAAATGGTGGTCTGGTAATGATCAGTTTCGACAGTGCTCATCTCAGCTGTGGTGATGAAGCATCGATGTTTGATGTGATAGGTATTCACTGCTTCTTTGCCTATAGAAAAATAAGAGAGGATGAATGGACAAAAAAGAAACGTGTACTATTTTTCAATTTTTTTCTTCTAGCGCACATAAATCACATACGAAAAACAGCAGGGGTGAATCATGTTGGACTTGGTGCTGGTTACGATGGGATAATGAGGTCAGTTAAAAGCTGTAGACAATAACAAACCACATTCTTTATTGCTAGAGATATATACATGTAGCGTCATTGCGGTTTCTTTATGTTTGTTCTTTTTCTTTCTCGCTTACCGATTCTAATTTTTATATACAAGATCACGTTTGAATTTTTCTACTCGTTTTGATGAGACAAAAGATGAATAATCAATTTGTATATGCCCTTCAGTCCACCAACAGAGCTTCCTGATGTCTCTGGTTATCCATTATTATTGGCAGAATTGACTCGGGATCGTCGATGGTCCGCGTCAGACATAAAGAAACTCGTGGGTGGAAATCTGATCAGAATAATGAAAGAGGTAGAGAGCCACGCTATGGCCCTGTCGAATCAATCACCCAATGAGGAATGGATACCACAAGAACTCATCGAGGACACTTCCTACTGCCGATATCACGACGAGTGAATTTTATCAACTAACTATTATAATGACTAAGTTTTCGTATTGTATACAAAGACGAATTCTCTCAGTCTATCTTTCCGTCTTAATCTTTCTTCTTTTGTTTCATCGAGGTTATCATAGTAGTTAGTTGTTTCACTCTTTTATAACGAAAAAAGGAAAAAAGAAACGAACAAAAAGACGAAACATTATACATATTATCAAAACAAAATAATATAAGATGTTGACTAGTACATATACATGCTTTCATAGAGAAAATTGTATTGTATTCGAGTTAATTCTGCCTCTTCCACTTCTATCCCATCTAGAAGATTTCGATGCCGAAGACGTTTACGATCAATTATGCATAACAATGAACATCACGATTTAAACGTCTTGGTAACGCTCCAATGAATCGAATCAAAAGTCTCGGTAAATAGATATAATTGTTGCATGTATGTATATATTCTCATTTCAATCTTGTTTAGTTTAATAATATATTCTTCCAGAAGGTGACGAATCTTCTAACTGATTACCAGAGGTCATGAGATAGACAAACGAACTATTTTCTATATCTAAAACATTTTGAATCCAATTCTAAATTACACTATCCATTTAATTGTTTCATTGTTCAGCCATAGATCTGGTCACTCTACGTTAAATTTGAAGGTATTTTCTTTCATATTTATCATACATTTTTCGCTCCTGTTCTGCGTGGGAAAGTCGCATTGTGTTGGAGAATAATAGCCGTGACGTTTTTCAAGTCCCGCATTGGGCCCAGATCATTTATGTTTAGTGTCATAGTGCTCGAGTGGAACACATAAATCCCTATCTTATCGTTTATGAAATATTCAGAGTGAAAGAACTCGCGATCAGAAACGTGAAACATTGATGAAAAGAAACTGCTGCAGATAAGGGCAGATAACTCTCATGATGATGAAGTCTGGGTAGAGGCTTAATTGAAATTTCTAAAGTATACATGAGTTTATAAATAATTATACATAATCTAAAGTACATTTATTATGATCGTTGTTACAGTGAAACGCGCATCAACAACAATCATGCGTCTATCCCGATGCATAATGATTTAATTCCACGACGTCGTGATTAATGAAGCAATTGAAGAAATACTATATCCCAGGAATTATTTTAATGAATATGCTCGTGGCGGATCACAATGTCCATATGAATAAGAGACTACAAAGCCTTTGATGGAGGATATGGAAGAGATTAACTATCATGGAAAAATTACAAGGATATAAATATGCGACTTGATCTAAGTACTTCTTTTTTTTCGAATAAGCAAAACATATAATGCATTTGATTCGTATATACTCGCGCAGATATTCAACGCGTTTAAACATCGGATGGGGGTGCGAAAGTTTTGTGGCGGGAGTGTAGACTCTAAAGTGGGGAAGGCTTTTGAAGAGATTATGTGGCTTCAACTCCTCCGCACGCCAAACTTTATTGGCAGTTGACAACCGGTCCACCGGGGACCGCGGTCATCTACAATCATATACACATATTCACATGCTAAAGTACCACAAGTTCTGCGCGTCATAGTCTTTTGCTCATTTAGTATTTTTTTAATTCACTTATTCTCATATATTTATATATATTTGTTTCGTAAAATGTGCAGAATTTTTTTTGACATTTGATATGAATATATGTTTTCAATGACATGATAAGAGTGGAAAGAAGAGATGACGCGAAGATAGTGTGGTAAATGAAGGCTTATATTTCAAATTTCTCGTGTTTCTTATCGTGAGGACGAAACAAAAATTTCTCTGACATTTTTAACAATTCTATGAGAAATCACACACGAGCAGTAACATAATTTGTGCAAATTATTTCATCTTTCAAGGCTGTCTATGAGAGTGTAGGAAAAAAGTAATTTACAGAAGCTCTACTTCAGTTTAATGTGAGTTAAATATTTATACTTAATATAATTTCTCTATATGTTAGAAGGCAATTTCATATCACTTCTATGTTCGCTTTTTATTTTTTCATTTTTTTTCGTTCTGCTATTTCATGCTTCCATGAAGTCTCAAAGGAAAGTGTGTTTGATATATTATCACTCAGCACGTCTATCACCTGAGCTACATGAACACTTTTCCGCGCGGTTTACTTCAACCGTTAACATCATCCGATCTCAATTCACTTGGCACACTTATTTGCAAGTATTTCAAACAATTTATCTATATGCGATAGTTTAAGTATGTTTATTCATTTGAAAGCGAAATTTTATGGTCGCAGTTTGCCGCTTACCGATCCAGTGCAGAGAAAATTTGATAGAATAAATAAGTCATTATCTCCAATTCTAATTTTTACGAGCATTCACACTAGTCGTACGCAGTAATATACATCCATTTAGAACGAATATCCTTTTCATTCTGTATCAGCTCAAAATTCCACTTCAAGTTCAATATTTCGTGACATTTTTATACTTGATAGAAATTATTCTGATAATAATGCAAACAAATTACAAAGAATCGATCAAATTACATCAGACGGTGCTCTTAATTTTTTTCGGCAATGTCATACACACCCTTAGCGCGAGGTAAATAAAGGTTCGTATTCATAATCGTCTTTACATTTCCACCCCTATCTAAAAACATACTCAAGTTAATATTTAGAACCTTTTCTCTACAAAACTTTCTCTCCCTTTTCCTGCAATAAAATTCAACGATGCCAATCAACGCTCCCAAGAGTAACGATTCGATAATTATCAGTTCTTATTCTCTATTTACCTATCACTTCTACTAATTTGTTGAGTTGACCTGGGTTATCTTTATCTACTAAGGTGTGGAGAACCCAAAAATTGTTCACTTCAAGTTCAACTGCCCAACTGAACGAGTGTTTTACTTCCTCTCGTGCACAATCCAGTCTTTGAGACCATCAATATAGTTCAATCAGAACTTCTAGAATATTTAAAGTATTCAATTTTTTCATTCACCTCACACTTGAAACATAAATTAACTTGCGACTCGCTTTGTCACTATAGATATCTTATTTTTCTTTTAACTGATGACAATCAACGTTTATAAATATAAATTCGCAAGTAATTCAGTTGACGTTACAAAATCAAATCAGCAAAACTTCACAGATATAAAATTGCCGCTTAGATTTATACAATATATTTTTTTCATATCATTTCTTTGTTTGTATTACAGACCTATCTTTGAAAGTGCAACAATAATACAAGAAGATGCGGTATAAGGTGAGTGACATTGATATCATCTTTTCATTGATATATCGCATACTTATGCAATAGAATTAATCTTCCTCGTTATCAATCACACATATCAAATAACTGGTACGTATGTAATACTCACACAGTGAATATTCGCGCGAAGCATCAAACATGTATGTGATTTGATGCGATATAAATAAATCAGAATTTGTAACATGTGCAATGTCTGAAGAAAATTATCATGACAACAAAATATTGATGGTCTGTCACTCTATACAATGCCACATTATGGACATATATGCAAACATCTCGCACCTTGCACCTTCTTTAAACGTCGCGCGTGTCCATGTCTCATATTACTTCCAACACGTGCCATCAAGCAAACAAACAACGTAGAGTAACTCCATTAAAGGAGCATTTAATATACCTCACGTATAAGTCCCTATTCATCAACGTCGTAGTATTGTATTGCTTCAATCTAATTCCTCTTCCGTTCAGTTCTCCCGTTATATATTAACTAAGTTTCTCTCTCGCTATCTTATAGGAGTCGCATTAGCCGCTTGTCTTTTGGAGCATCATAGATTCAATTGTTTCTGGAATAAATAGAGCGCAATGTAATATATATATATATATATATATAACAGAGAGAATGAAAGAAAAATAATGATAAAAATTTCACCAATTGAAACTATAAATATAAAGTTTGAAAAGGAAGAACTATAACATTTCATGATCATCCATTTGAATATTTCGTGAATTATTATTTATTATTAATAGAATGATTGTTTTTATGATGACCTTCAAAGTTCTATCACCTCAAACATAAAATTAAAAAAAGTGACCTTAATGAAACTGAAAAATCTTATTTATATATTCATTGCACATGTGCGGATGATAACAAATTGAAATTTATTCGAGGTATATATAAATATATATATATATACATATATAGATGAATGTAAATTTATATGATTATCATATACGTTTACCTCGAGTATGAAGTAGCATTAGGGAAGTGAGAGAACATACAGAAGTGAGATATGACTGTTTAGTTAGAAGTATAACAATGATGAAAAGTGCGTTTAGTTCATCACAAGCAACACCTTCGTCCCCAGGTCATCTGTAAAGTGAATTGAGCCAGCGCTATCAGAGGCATTGACTCTGATTGTCATTCGTGTTGTATTGAAGAGTCGACTGTTGTGATTGTCACTGGTGTAATTCTCTTAAAGTCTCTGATGAAGTGTGAGGGAGAAAGACAAAGGGTGAGACAGAGTAGTAATAGACATGAGCAGAGTGGAGACTATCAAGTGAAGGTGACGATGAGTTCCACTTTGTCTCACTTCATCATGTCAACCGTTCCTTCTTTTTTTCTACTCATTCTTTTTTCTATTTTTTCCTCTGTTTTTCCAATCCTCTTTCCACTCCCCTCATCTCTTCATTCATACCTCCGCCTAATATTATCTCTTGCTACTGCTAACTCCACCGGAAGTTATCTACGCATAAAGAGATAGAGATACATATGTGGAGAGAAACACTCTTTGACCCACTCGTTGAGCTTCATATACACTTATGAAGGAACGCAATGAAATATAAATCAGTGTATGGATGCACAAATTCATGTCAGATTAGAAGAATGAATGTGTATATGTGTTTTTTTCAACCCAACATTTTCTCTGCTTGTTTTTTTTTTGAAGTTTTACATTTGTATCCATACACTCCTCTGTCAGATTGGAATTAATGAGATGCACATGCCGCCCATTCCGCGCACCATCATCCGGAAAACAAACGCTTTGAATTATTCATTCTTTTTTTTTTCCTTGTTTATCGTCAGTCACGCGCGTTTGGATTCGCCTTGGGTTTGTCTCTATTGCGGAAACTATATGCATACGTTTTGAAAGGCTGATAGTGCGATAATTCATTCACTAATGGATTACAATCGGTGTAATTGGAAAGAAGATTATCTGTTGTTCGCTGAAAAGAAAATATTCAATCATTAATAATTATCCACCGATATATTATAATAGTGTATGATTATCTAAGTTGTTTTGGTCTTGGAAGTAAAAGATCAGCAGGATACAGAATAATAAAATTTATTTACAGATTTATTGCCACTCGATTTTTCTCTTAGATGACTTCATCGATGGCACCTTTTTTTTCTCCGCCCATTTCATTTCGTTTTTTTTTCTATATTTCATTTCATTTTTTTCCCTCATGTACGATGTCAAGTTCTAAAAGAAAGCATCTGGTTATTGCGTACACACTCGTGGGAATCGAAACGTCTGGTCGGTCTGGTATTTGATAGCCCAGTTGAAGAGATATTATACAATCGATATTTTTCTTCTATAAATAAGCATAAAAAGCCAACGGATATATAAATGGTGATGGCTATTTATTGAATGGCATTGAAACACCTTCATCACACTTGACTCTGTCAGCGACAATTGATTTCTCAGATGTAAAATCTAATTATCATCATCACTCCCGGGCTCTGCATATTTGAATCTCCTTTTTCTTTGTTTCTTTTTTCGGTCTTCGTACACTCAACGAATTATTATTGTGGTTGTAATGATGATAATGACACTGCAGCGTGTGGTTGAATTTACATGATACAATACCAAATACGTTGATAACCCTGGTCCACATTTCCATTATTGCAGGAAACTAATCCACCGCACCTGAAATTACGTAATCATAATAAGTCATTTGTCATTTTGCTATGTAATACTTCACATTCTCATGATGATAGAAATACCAATTGATTTAAAAAAAATTCATGACGACAATTGTCAAGTCAAACGTCGTACAAATTTGTAATTTTGATATTCATGTTTAGGTGAATGACCCAGAGAACAATGAAAGAATTCCCGAAGAAGTAAAACGACAGTCGGATGTACCATGGTATGTATCATTGTCCAATTAATTTCCATTTTATCGATTTCATTTTGTCATTGGCTTGTCGCGTTCGACAAAATATCTGCAATATAATAAAATGACCACAGTTAAATATTTGAGTATGAATTATGAAAGATATTGAACATCAGTATTTTGTATAATGAATTAATTATTAATTTAATTTTGTTGATAATATTTCATGAATGTTCTAATGAAGGTTCAATTGGGATGAGAAGAAATCACGGAAGGAGATACGACTGGTGGTTGTTGTAGGACTGTTAGTTGTGGCTGTAATTGCGTTGGTAGCAACATTGACCTTGCAAATGGCAATTTTCCATACAGAAGAATACAGAGAAATGTGTCAATCCGACGAATGCATAAAAACAGGTAACCCAACCCAAGTGTCTGCTTCATAACTTTTAATTGAGGAATATATATGCACATTATTTATATTTAAATCCTCAATCATTATATAAATTTGAATTCTGTTGAATCGTTATCATGTAATCAACATGATGATGCATTTTATTATTATTGTAATGTGACATGAAAATAATTAGTTGTTTCTATTATTTTCTCACGGCTATGATAATTAACAGAATAAAATTTTACTCTCCAGTGCGTCAAGATATGAAAATAATTTAATGTGACAGAAATTGTGAAAGGGTGAAGTAGAAAATGATAATTGAAAAATACACTTCTCATTTCACGTTTCAGTTCCTTAATTTTATTTTTTTCGATTTGTTTGGTTCTTTCTATTTTCATAGCCGCAAGGATCATTGAGGCGATGAATAAATCTACTCAACCCTGCGATGATTTCTATAAATTTGCTTGCGGCGGATGGATTGCTCGACATCCAATTCCACAAAGTCAAACCTCTTGGGATCAGTTGAGTTTATTGCGTGAAGAACTGTTGCAAAACCTTCGGGTACTTTTGGAAGAGCCAAATCAAGATGATGATTTGAGACCAGTTAAACTTGCAAGAGCACTCTACAAAACATGCATGGATACTGGTAGGCAGCTATTCATATCATCTGAGAATTTTTACATGTATAGACCAACTGCAATATAAATGAAATAATTTATTAGTGTAAACATAACAATAATGTTGGATATTATGAATTTCAGAAAGTGTTGAATCGTTGGGTCTGAAGCCAATATACGAAATTCTAAAGAAAGTCAATCTACCAAATGAACCAATTTTCAGTGATGATGACCTGAAAAATCTTGATTTATCAAGGATAGTTGGAATGGCACAGCGTCATTTGGGTTTGAATCTTTTTATCAATTTTTATATCAGTGAAGACGTACGTGACACCACCAGAAATCGAATGATGATGGAACAAATCTCGCCTGGATTTAGCGAGAGATATCTGATGGATCCAACTCGTTTTAAATCTGAATTGAGCGAATATAAACGTTATGTAAAAGCGATGGTTGGGCTGACAGGTGCTAGTAATAACAGTATGGCGTTCTCTGATGAAATTCTCGAATTTAGTACTGCTATTGCAAAAATTATGGCAACACCTGAAGAAAGACGTAGCTCTAATCATCTTCTGCATGATGTAACCATCGATGAACTGCAACAATTGACAGATCTTCATACAAGTGCGTGGAATTGGACAAGATATCTCGAGGCCGTATTTGAAGATACAGACGTCATTATAGACACGAATGTTGATCGAGTTATCGTGATGGATCTTGAGTATTTGCAAGCACTTCCCGAGCTTATTGCCATAACACCGCCTGCAACGATTGGTATGTGCTTATTTATCGATTATTATTTGTTTAGACGCAAATTGAGATTTTAAGTGGAATATGTGGGGAAATCAGAACGAAAGAAAAAAGAAGTTTGGCGATTAAATATTGACAATCGCCGTGTTATTATTTTTCCGACGTCTATCTTTATGATGAAAAAGAAGTTGAGACAAGAGAAGAAAACGTTGAAACTAAATTGCGTTCATGCAATCAAACGAGGCCATACGGGTCGCGCTAAGCTATCTTTATATATACGTATACATTTATTTTGTATGTATATATTGCATGTATGTACATTGAAAATTGCTTTGATTATAGACAATTTTTGTTTTATTCCATGACCTATTTGACTATTTTATTGCAGCACGATTCGTATGGTGGAGTGTTTATTCAACAGTGGCACCATTGACCCTGCAAAAGTTTCGCGATCTTGGTTTTCAATTTTCGCAAAAGGTATTTGGATTGAAGGAAAAAACACCGAGATGGAAAGGATGTACAGGCAATGTTAATTCTAATTTTGGAATGGCACTCACTTATGTTTACGTGCAACAACATTTCAATGAACGTGCTAAAGAGAAGGTTTGACTGTTGTTTTATGTTCTTTCTTTTTTGTTTATCAAAATTATACGCAGAATATAATTTAATTACTAATATAATTATAAATCGAACGATATCAGGCATTGCAGATGTTATTGGACATCAGAGCAGCTTTTGATGAGATGGTGACTGAATTAGAATGGATGGATGCAAGTACACGAGCGAGAGCTCATCGGAAATTATATGCGATGAGGCCATTTGTTGGATTCCCTGAATGGATTACGGACGCTAAAAAGCTCGATAAATTTTATGATGGGGTGAGTGTGTGAACGAAAAATACCCAAATAGGGAACGGTTGAAATCATAGATTTATAAAGTGAGAGGTTCATTTAATTATTGTTCAGGCTGAAGTTATTGAAGGGAAACTTTTCGACACATTCTTGAGACTTACGGATGTTGGAGCAAAGAAAACTCTCAATAGTTTACGAGAAAAACCTGATAAAGACAGATGGATATCAACTGGAACTACTGTGAATGCTTTTTATAGTGCTGTGTTGAATTCAGTTAGTGAGTAATCGAGTAATTATTAGAATGGAGAAATTGTGAGCAATTAAATGTACACTTGATAAAATGATTTTAATTCTTCTAGCCTTCCCTGCTGGAATTCTCCATCCACCGTTTTATGGAAATGGATTGGAGTAAGTTCGAAGAAATAAATTATATTGATAAATACGATATAATGATTGAGATTAATCTTTTTTCTTATGTAGGTCGATAAACTATGGAGCAATGGGAGCAATTATGGGCCATGAACTCACGCATGGTTTCGATGATCAAGGTATAACAATGGATTAAATGACTACTTTCGAAAGTTAATTGAATCATCTGAATAATATGTTTTCTTTCACGTTTAGGTCGCAGATATGATGAGAATGGTAATCTTCGTCAATGGTGGAGTGATGAGACATTACAACACTACCATGAAAAGGTTGAGTGTATCATCAAACAATACAGCAACTACCATTTACCCGAACTCAGCAACAATTTCACGGTGAATAGCTCGGAACAGCAATAATTTCTTTCTAGATCGACCTTGGTTGAATGTGTCATGGTAACAATCCATATTTGCCTTATATAAATGTCCTCATTTTTTTTGTTTAGGTTAATGGTATCAATACTCAGAGCGAAAACATTGCTGATAATGGTGGTATTCGTGAGGCATATCGGGCATATCAGAGATTAAAATCAAGAAATTCTGCGCCGCAAGCTCTTCCTGGACTCGCAGATTACACACAAGATCAACTTTTCTTCCTAGGTTTTGCTCAAGTTTGGTGTGGAAATTATACGAATGGTGCATTGAAGTCGAAACTTATAGAAGGAGCACATGCACCAAACCATTTTCGTGTCATTGGCACTCTATCAAATAATGCAGAATTTTCTAAAGCATGGAACTGCCCATTGGGGAGTCGCATGAATCCTCCTCACAAGTGCATACTGTGGTGAAAGGAAACAGTCCGAAGATTAAAAAGACTAATCTTGTACATATGTTTTAGTAATGAATGAAAAGAAAAAATTAATGAGAAAAATGGTGTAAAAGTAAAATAAATGTTGTAAATATTACTATCTCATTGTATGCATGAGGAGATATTTTCAGTTGCAAGTTTTTAACATGTAAATATCGTTTATAGACGATCATGACAAACAGTGCCTCATAGAATTAGAAATTGATAATTGTAATAAATTGTATTTCATTATGTAAGTGTCATACAGGTAATTCTTGCATCACATGTCGCACTCGCCAACATTTTCAACTTTTGGTTTATGAATTTCCACAATTTTATTTCACCCGAACTTGCTGCTGTGATAATAAATTTGCCGTTACATTGAAGACATTTGACTCTCGTGTCGTGCCCAATGACTTCAAATACTAAAGAATTCGCTACTACATCGTAAATTCTTATTCTCCCATCTTCATGGCCAATCGCAATTAATTCTTCACTGAGAAAACTCACACATACAATTTTAGAATCAAACGACGTCTCACAACAAATACCAGCTGTTTCAACTGAATAAACGTCTAATTTGTTATTTGCAGCCATCAAATACTTCTCGCCTTCTGGACTCCATTGCAAAACTGTGATATTTTTCGCATCTAATTTTAATCTTGGTACCAAGTTCGTTGCATAAGCAGGCCGTCCTTTCACCAAATTCCACGTTCGTAGAACCCCATCTGCACCAACTGATAATGCCAATTTACCTGTGGGATGTACTGCTAATGTATTGACTTCAGAACCTTTATGAGCCGACGTCCAATGTTTCTCCAATTGCCAATTTCCGCATCGAACAATCGCAATACTTCCATCTGTGCTACACGTGAGGATGTGGGTGGCGTCTGGTGTAAATGTTACACAATTAACTGTGCCTACGATGAAAAAATGATCGGTTGTAACACCAGCAATGAAAATCCAAGAAAGACAAATGCATAGACCATTTTTTTACCATCGTGATGCATCAATTTCCCAGATTCCGATCGACTTCGCATATCATACAGATAAATAGAATCATCAGCACCTCCTGATGCCAAGTAATGTTTTTTACATGAAGCTGTACGTATACTGGAAATGTGACTATGCGTAGCAAAGCTACGTTTCAATGTGTATTTCTAAAAAAAATTCATTTCATCACAAATTATTACAAAATAAGAATCAAAAAAATATATCTACTTGAAATACATGTACATAACCTATACATATGATACAAAT
Source organism: Meteorus colon (assembly GCA_030523085.1). Lineage (NCBI taxonomy): Eukaryota > Metazoa > Arthropoda > Insecta > Hymenoptera > Braconidae > Meteorus > Meteorus colon. The sequence goes on from JAPYZH010000366.1 coordinate 47,246, forward strand.
TCCTTATTTCATTAAATAAACTTACTTTCTCCACTTTTTCAACTTTGTAACCAAGCAAAAATTGCTCATAGGTCCCTACAATGATCTCAAAATCTGTCGTCATATTCAAAGATATTCAATATAATTATCTTACATAAAATTAGAGAGGTTTGTAATGTTTTGCCGATTCCACACGTGTGCATCAACAATTTTCGTCCTTCCTGAATACCGTGACGTAAACAATTGCATGTTGGCACCCCTTAAATTCAAGTAACTATACAAATAGGTATATTTTCTCAATTCCCCAGATGCTGTTGTCCCTGTTCCAAAGATTTTCGGCAGACATCCGAAATAAATTACTGGTAAAATGGTAAATATTCTTTATTAATAACTGAAGACATACTATCGGTTCATTGAATTGATAATCCTTGTGTATTTCGGAATATTTTTAATGTCTTTTACAATTGTTTGTGTGTTTGAATACATTTCATGACTGCATCATGTGTGGAATTTGAGGTTATGGTATTACTGGAATCATCCTCATGGCTGTACATCAGTTTCATCATTTGAATTAAAATTGCATGAACGCTACTGATGATGAAAAATTGATGATGATTTGTGATTGAAAAAAGAGAGACATGATGATATTAATGAGAGATTTTTGTGGAGTTGATAATGGAATTATTTATACAAGATCATGCGAATTTTTACTGTTTTTGAAGTCGTCTTTCTGTGAATAGTTTATGAGTTAATGTTTTTTGATAGTTTCAGAATATCTCAGTGTGTAGAGCCAACCTGGCAGTGATTGCTAAAATGACACACGGTCGGAGGAAATTGTATTGTACATTTAGAGGAGGACCTTTAGTACAAATACCGCAAGAATCTATGTCATTAAATGTTTCTGACCAAAATATACAACTGAGATGTTATTCGAATCAATCAAGAAGGCCCAATTTTTTTTCACAATTCATTGAAAATATTAAACAGGAAATGCAAAAGAATAAAGAGATGAAAGAGTCATTAAAAAAATTCCGTGAAGAAGCAGAAAAATTGGAACAGTCTGACGCATTGAAGTCAGCTAGGCAAAAATTCCAGACAGTTGAGTCTGAAGCGAGTAGAGGATCTGAGGCATTGAAGGAAAAATTAGATGTACTTAAAGAGAAAGTTCAGGAGGTAATTGACGAAGCGAGCAAAACAGAATTAGGTAAAAAAGCTGGACAAATAGGCGAGGGAATTTCAAAGTCTGCGAAAGATGCTGCTGACACGATATCAGAGAGGAGTCAAGCAATCGGTAACAGCAGTGCTTTTCAAACGATATCACAGACAGCTGAAGTTGTTCGTAAGGAATTAGATAATCATGGGATTCAGGGTCGCGTTTATATTCCTCCAAGAACATTGAGGAAGCGTAAGGAAATTCTGGAAACTGAGGAGAAAATAATTGAGGCAAATACTGATGCAACTGGTGTTGAATTACATAAAGATTCAAAGTTTTATCAATCATGGCAAAATTTCAAGGTAAAAAAATATATTAACGTGATATTTCATGGCTACAAAAAATGAGACTAACAATACATTTCGTATCATTATTTTTCAGGACAATAATGCGTATGTGAATAAAGTATTGGATTGGAAAATGAAATATGACGAATCAGATAATGCGATGATTCGAGCATCGAGATTGCTCACTGATAAAGTAACGGATATCATGGGTGGTTTATTCCAAAAAACCGAACTATCTGAAACCCTCACTGAAATATGTAAACTCGATCCGAGTTTCGATAAGGTTAAATTTTTACGAGATTGCGAAACTGATATCATACCGAATATCTTAGAGGCAATGATCAGGGGCGATCTAGAAGTATTGAAGGACTGGTGTCATGAAGCACCGTATAATGTGATTTCGCAACCACTACAACAAGTACAAAAGTTGGGTTATCGAATGGACAACAAGATATTGGGTAATTATTCTGTCACATTGTCTTCTATCAATTCTTTCCTCCTGCATAATCGATTGATTTCATCATATTTTTGTATTCATTTTCACCTTCTTTACATGCAGATATCGACAATGTTGATCTGGTAATGGGCAAAGTGATGGACCAAGGTCCTGTTCTCGTGATAAGCTTTCAATCCCAACAAATAATGTGTGTAAGAGACTCAACAAATAAAGTGATAGAGGGTGATCCAGAAAAAGTGATGAGAGTTAACTATGTTTGGGTATTATGTCGCGACCCGAGTGAATTAAATCCGAGTTCTGCGTGGAGATTACTTGAGCTCAGTGCCAGTAGTAGCGAACAATTTGTATAACAAATAATCTTGCCATTGACCTCTGATTTTAATCATTTGAAAACACAAAGTAAAAAAGAAACACTCTTGTTCATTCTATTACTTTGTATAAATTATTGACACTCGCTAGTAGTCAAGACAAACACACAAATTGAAATTTAAAAGTACCTCATGAAGACAACGTGTCTCTTCTGAATTCGAATACATAATAAGTAATTAGTAAAGCAAATGTATCCCTAATAAATTATGGCATGAATTGATGAACAAAAAAGAAAACAATTCGGGATGGTGTATCATGGATGCATAGGAAATAATCACTACGCCATGGCAAGAATATTATTTTTATTCAAAGATTTAAATTAGAAATATCGCCCATGGATCCGAAAGTTTTTTCGCCAATGTGTCCTCCAGCCGATCGCAATATTTCGATAATTGATGTATCGAAAGCGAAATTTTGTAAAAAAATATATATAAACCCGCATATATATATAAATATTATACCTGAATAATGTGAATTTCATCTGTACATAATCGACTGTTCCGTTAGCGATTTTGAGTTAGAATAATTAATTTTGTAATGTAAAAAAGGAAAAATATAGTTATTCAATTCAATCGATTTAGGTTTCTTCGATTCTACTCAATATCATTCATCTCTCTTCTCATTCAAGATCTCAAATTTAAACATAACCTAACATAATTCCTGTACAGAAATAATAACATCCAAAATGCAAATTTCCAATCCACCAAATAATCTACTAAAATAAATAATAACATCAAGCCCAAATCCCTCGAAATTTGTGTAAAAATTCGCGGTCAATTTTTCAAATTAATTCATTCAACGCCATCTACACCAAAGTACACCCAAACATAACCCCACTCATGCAAATACACGCGCGCGACAAGTGGGGAGAGGAAACCGTTGTGCATCAACGAATCACGATACGTCTACCAAAAACCGTTACAGCTTACGGCGTGCTTCTGCTTTGTGACAACAAAGGAATTGCCGGCGAGATTTTAGTCGGCGTACACAAGGCTTAGAGGGAAAGAGACAACACAAGTTTGAAATTGTCCTAGGGGGGATCATTGGAAGAGCTGCTTTTACTCACATTAACATCGACACCACTGTCCATTCCGTGACGAGATGGCAGAGAGTAACGATAACGAAGTAAATTCGCAGCAGCCCGACAACGCCCTCGCATTTCGTGCATCTGTATCCAATATATTCAAAAATATTGCAGAATCTGTGAGGTAAGTGTAGACAAACATCTAAATAACTTTTTTTACTATCTTAGTCTTTGTTTGTTTTTATAATTTGTTCTTTCAACTACCCACATTTCTATATGTATAAATATTTTTTAATTGCAATCGGTCTTCAGTCGTGTGCTTCAATGATCTTTCGCGTCTCCAGTTGAATAGCAGAGCAAAAGGAAACGGGGACGAAACAACACATGATGGTGTCACTCGATGTCATTGGCCTCCGTGGCTTGCATGCTAATGTGTGTCCATACACAGTAAGTTCACGCTTGTCTCACTCACGTGGCCCCGGCAAGTCTAATTGGCCATAGTATTTCAAACACTAACGCAGCATCTTGATAATCTCCATCGTCATCATCATCATCGCAGTTATCGAGCGGTTATTATTATTCGTCATCAAATATCGCGGCTGTCTTTGGGGCCCCTACCGCCAGTTTCCGTTCTCGTTCACGCCTCACCGCATTCTTCTTTTTTTTTTCTCTTTACGCACGGTTGAGCTTGGCCCATTGTCCCGATCTCAAAGGACACGCAAACCTTCGGGTGAGTTCGCCCCAAGTTTCTTTTCAGTACCGGTCGGGGCACAAAGAAATTCAGTTGGTGTTCATGGTGGAGAAGAAGAGGAAGTAGGAAGAGCAAGGGCCTTATATTCATTCGCAGTTACAGTCGGAATTCAGTTCGATTCATCATCTCAATATCAACGTAGTAATATTCATCATCAGTTTATCGAACGGGTTTTGAAACTGTTCCGTTATTCTTTGGTGACCGGAAATCTAATATCCGTGCTTTGATTCTTCTCATCTTATTCGTGTGTTCGCGTCTTCCCACGCGGCCAATTGATTTACAATCGCTTGTGCTTGTCTTGGTGAATCGATGAACGGTAAATGCGAAACACATTGAAGAAGAAAACGAGAGAAGATGGAACGAGAGGAAGGTAGATATAAGAAGATTGATGAACACGATTCACGTGGGTAAAGTATTGAATAAACATGGAAAGCAGGAGTCAACATTTATTCGTCGACGCGTGCTCGATTAGGTTTGGACATATGCAACTCTGTAGTAATTTATATCACATTGCACCTGTCCCGGCCTGACCGCGTGCACATATTCAACAGAATTTTTGGTACATCATCATAATTATCAGCAGTGAACTGGAAAGAAAATGAAATAAACGTTTCTGAGTTGAAGAAGAATAAAGAGCATTATAGAAAAAAAGAGAGGAAAAAAACGCCAGGTAATAAAACTGAAATTGGGCGAGGATGCTATACTTTGGATGCGAGGGGGAACTCGAAGAGAGCGTTACCGACATCGTCCTTTGTTTGTATTTGGGACAAAGAAAAATTTGATCCCAGCGATAGTGTTACAGGATACACGCACTCGCTCAATGTGAACCAGACGAACACGACTGAAAAACTTTTTTTTTCTTGCTTTGATATAATATATTTATAAATTGAATTTATTCCATATTTTATTCTCAATGGCGATGGAATAGTTCGAAGAAATGTAATCAACCGTTGATATTTATTGTATACAGATTGATTGCATTCTTATGAACAGCGTGTGGATGCGTTGATAAATATTTAAGATAGAATTACTAGAAAATATTTTCTGACCTTGAGTGTCATTTTTCATCTGTGTTATATTCATTACTGTTATAATATATTTAATTGTTTTTCTGTACTCATGAAGCGAGGAGGAATTTGCAGAATGCCTAACGTTTTTGAAGTCGAAGCCTACGATGATTCGTAAATTACATCGAGCAATGGCGAACGATTTGTACGAGAGCTTGAAAGTGGATCTGGAGGAAATATTGGCAGAGTCGAATTTATCAGAAGGCCTTGGAAAATTGAAAGAATTAATAACGGAATCCCCTCATGATCCTGATCACATCGCATGGTAGGGTCATATTGTTTGATATATATGCATATATAGTACATAGCATATGGTTTATGTGTGTATTTATTGTCGTTCAAAACCATTCGGAGTGGGTTTTCAAAGAAGATTTCTACCTCACAGGAGACCCCCGGGCGATGTGCTCCAGCATCTCCGATCCCATGATGCTGAAAAAATGCAGGTGGAACTCGAAAGACTACAAATACTTGTGGAGCAATTGGAGGCAGAGAATAATGTGATGAGAGAACGAATAACAGAGAAGCGAACAGCTGTTCAAAAAATCGATGAAAGAGTGAACCGTGCATCGAAAACTGGTTTACATGCGCTCCCTGATATGGAGAAAACATCAGATTGCATGCAAAAGTACATTGAAGTTCTCTACGAATCAAATATCATTTGAATGTATAATAAAATAAGTTAATTGCTCCCTATTCTCTTTATTTATCGTACTATACAGTTAAGGCTATGTTGATGATTCTTAAATTTTTATACTGTTATTGACATGGAATGTATTTAGAAATCGTTGCCAATAACAAATTAAACGCATTTATTCAATGTAATTTATGTTTCGAATTTCATATTTCCAACGTTGTATTCTCTTTTTATTTTTTCATCATAATTCTGCAATAGAGTCGACGTTTCATCAGCACCATTGTTCTCCTTCTTCCAAAACTAAAGAAAAACCAATAATTAAATGCAAAAATTGAGTTGCATGTTCATTATGTCGAAGATAACTAGGAACATAATTTACTCTATTGAGATCATCTTCCAACTTTAGTTTCGTCTCCTTCATTCTCTCGATCTTTGCTACTAAACCTTCGAACGCATTATTGCACCCAACTGCTCTAGCGTCTTTGTAATCCAATAACGAACGTTCAATCTCTGCCATTTCTTCGCGATATTTTTCACGTTTCTTCTCGTTACATTTGATAACATATCGTGCTTTATCCTGTAACATTTTCACTTCTTCGATAGACCGTTGTACTTCAATACATTTCCGTACATTCATCTCAACATTCGATTTATACATCGCAATTTCCTTTTCCATTCGTTCAATCTCGTGTGAAAAATCCTGCGTAGTTCGAGGTAACGCCATTTTCTCTTTCTTCAAATATCGCGCCAAAGATACTTTCCCGCGCAAGTGAATCACGCATAACCATTGGCCCACCAAATCCAATCAAATCACACCAAATATCTCATTTCTCATAATCACCGCTAGATGCCCTCACTGTGACCGTAAAAATCGTGGACTCGGCAAATACGCATTCAGCGATACGCCATTGCGTCGTGATTGCCATATCCAAGTTTTAGTGTTTTTGTGAGTGAGAATTGATCGTCAACCAACTTATTCTATTCTCCATCGCCGAATCCAAGTAAGTACAACACTAATCCTACTTTATTATCACAATAACTTCGAAGAATTTATCTGAAAAAATGCTCCACTAATTCAAGGAAAGTTAGACGAATTTTTTAGGGGTTAGTTTTTGGCTTTAGCGCTTGGGCAGCCCTCTTTTGTACGCGTGGTACAGTCGATATTTGATGCCATAAATTATTCGTTGCTTACACGTAATTATTATCTTATCGCTTGTATAATAATTGCAATAATGTTTCTTAACCTCAAAAAAAAAGTACGTTATAATACTTGAGGATAGATAAGCAACGGCCATTCTTGGTCAATGCCCTAAGATTCTTGTTATATATACAACAGGGAGGTTAGATTCATCCACGTAAATTGCCGGCCATCGCTGGAAGCCTTGGACTCTTTCATTCTCTCACTCTCCATCTCGCTCTATCGCGTTCTTGCTTACTATTATCACTATTCTCTTCTTTGTTCATTTGGTTGAATCCTCGGTTCGTTCTCGCTTCCTCAGACGCGTGAAACGACGCTGCAACAATGTCGTTCGACGCGTTATCGAACCAATAACGCTTTATTTGCTTACATTGGTGCAAGAACGTTTAGAAAAATGCAAGGGATTATTGTTGTTAGGTTTCATTAAATAGGACTGGATAACTATGAAAGAAACACATGAAAAACAGTACATTTTTATGTTGAAACATTTGATGGTAAATTATTCAGAAATAGGAACATAAATATGAATATATTTGCTGAATGTGTAATAACACAAGGTCTTATAGAGACTAGATAAGATTATTTCTTATCAGCACTTTTTATGTCACTTTGGATCAGTATTTTATACTTAACAGAATATGAGTTTGCCAATGTATGATAATGATTTTGCTCGTGAAATAAGTTACGAGTGGCAATATGATAAAGACTATTTGTTTTTTTCTGTTTCTTAGTTATGTAAAGGGATTTATATTGATGTACACTTTAATTCTTCAATGAAGTATCGTTTGACAAATGACATAGAATTTTATTGTGTTTAGTAAAATGCAGTAATTGATGATTAATCATCTACAAACACGACGGCGTTTAATTTATAATGACAGTGGTTGGAAGAAGTTTCACTTGGCTGCGTTGATTATTCCACCGGTAAACTCTCATTATTTCTCATCCCTGTAATCTTATGAACATTAATGACATCTTTCAATTTATTCGTCAGAAATGTTCAATAGTGAACTGTTTTATGTATTTCGTTTATCACATTTTATCATGAAGTGATAAGCAAAATATGTGAAACTCCAAAATAGCAATTAGAGATAGTGAAATTTTTTATTATTTTGAATTGCAAATTAATGATGGAATGTTAGGAAAAGAGTTGAATTGGTATTGATAAGAAAAATTTGTGAATATAAATTTAATATTTCGAAAAATGTTATTTAAAGAATGAACGATTGGGAATAAAATTATTTTAGTCATTAATTGACTTGACATTTGAGTCTATTTTAAATGATTGTTTAATCAAATTGATCGATGCCAGGTGTATATTCAGAATAGAATTTAACAATAAATAGTGAAATGAAATCGAAGAAGAATAGAGAGACTGATTATTCTGCTTCGTAAAAACTCTACACTTCAACTATTACTTCAACATTCTGCTCTCCTGCCTCCTGTCGTCCCTTTTCTACTACTGTTCCCTCTCTTTTTCACCCCCTCTCTCTTCTCTCTTTTTACTCTTTCACCATTCAACATCATTCGACGACTTGTGTCGTTGCGACGGTACAAACAAAGCGTTTCCACGACGACCATATAATGTACGGTTGCCATCACAAAAACTTTGAACTTGTGCGACTGCAAACATTATACGTTCGGCGCCCACGCGGAGACCCCCGAGTGGCGTTTACTATACACGCCCATTGGACACGCAAACTAGGTCCTCAGAGTTTTTCATTTTACGCACTTTTCACATAATTCATTTAACAGTTTAACGCGGAAAAAAAATTATGATAAAATTGAGATAATAATTACTGAGAGGATGAAACGAGAAAATTTTATGAATTTATTCAGCATTGGTACACACATTTTTTTTTTACTCAAGTTTGCTCATCCCTTGGAATCCCCGGGGTATCACTGCGGCAACGATTAGTTAAAGGGAAACGACCAAGAAAACATTTTCCATTAAAAGTTTGTTTAAATCAATGAAATTATTGGATAAATAGTGAGCTTTTAATGTTTCATTTGGTGATACTAAAAACTGTAATTGCAACATATTTTTTAGAAAATATTTTCTTGTTCAAAATTCATTATGTCGTCAGTTTTCATTTATTCTTACAGAAATTGGTCCAACAGTTTACTTAGTTGTGTCAACTTTAAATTTATAAATTTCTCTCTGGTTATTATTGAGAAATTAATTTTACAAACTACTCTCTATAGCAATTATACCATTTGCTAAAAGGTTTCTGGCATCGAAATTTAATTATCATATTAGACAACGTTGTTTTATAATGAATTTTAGTACTTCTATTCTCAATTAAGTTCAACCCACATGTGAACTAATTTCATGAGAAAATATTTATTTACTTACAAATAAAAAATGTACAATTAATATATTCATTCAGAATAATTGTCGTTATGAATGAACACAATTGTTCACAGTTGAAGAGTCTGAATGAATCAATTGCGTAATCAAACATTTCTAGAAATAGCAAAAAGCAAAATAAAAAAACACATCAGCTTTTCCTCATTACTATCAGCATTTCATGAAACCTTTCTTCTTCTTGTTTCTCTGTAATTCTTCTCAGCTCCTGGATAATAACCAGATAAATTTTATTGCCCAATAATAAATATAAATCTTGACTTATCTCACATATTGCACACAGTTACGACCATTTGTCAGATCGTTATTTGTGTAGTTTGTCACAACCTACCACTATTACACATACATTGCATTTGAAAATGGTGTCAATATAGTTGGCTATTTTATTTCGAGCACGTGGATAAACTCAATGACTGAAAAAAAAAACCCAACCTCTTACCATTTTTGTCATCATCCAACGACTTTTCTTATTTTTACACCTATTCTCTGTTGCACAAACACGTGGTATGTTTACAAGCGTTTCTCATTCTCTTCAACCTACGTGAATGTGACTTGTGAATAATTTATATTCGTTCAAACTCTATCGACTTATATGCACAAATATATTCATAAGCTTGGATTAGTGGATGGAGAATGATAGAACAAAATGAGAATGAGCTTGAACGAGAGGAAAATTAAATAAAGAACGATTGTAAAGTGGAGATTGAAATGAGGATTGAGGGGACAAGAGAAATATTAAGGAACGCGCAAGGTCATCCGAGAAATCATTAATGCGGTTGCACAAGGCAATTGCAACAGCTGTGGTCTCTTTTGCTTCATTCCATTGGGATGGCTCTCCCTTTTCAATTCTTTACTCACTCACTCTCGCTTATATAAATACTTTAGTGTATTATTTTATTTTATTCTATTCTATTTATTTTTATTATTTTTTTCTTTTTATTTTATCTACTTGCATTCGAATTTTCCCGCCTCAACGATCACACAACAGTCCTTGGCTTGTGCCTCTTTGGTTTTATATACTTTTACGCATGAAGAATGCAATTGGATACGCGTGTGTATTTATGTGTATGTGTGTTCTTTATTCACGTAAGCATATATAGTAATTTTCAGTCCACCTGCTTGAGAATTAATCAGCCAAGTCGCGTAAGCGTATATAAAACCCCACTGTCTTCCAACATTTCTTATCTTCTTGGTAGTCATTAGAACGTGACTTTTTGTCGCGGAATGAAAGAAAAAAAAATTGCGGATAGAAACTGAAAGAGTTTTTTTTATTAAAAATTTATGAGAAAATGGAAATATTTATGGAGATATTTGTCTTTGAGGATGATTAAATATTCAGAAATTATCTTGGACTGAGTTCGTTTGTTACAGTGGAATAAGTCAAATGAGAGATAATAATTGGAGACATTGTAAATTTATGTCATAGAATTGTTGATAATTTACGTTTGTATTTATTGCATTTCATTGAATTTCACCTTTGAATAACATAAATGAACAGTCATATAAATTTCCTTTTTGTTTATTGATTATATAAAGGAATTTGTGTATTTATTATATTTCTCATAAAGTATAAATGAAAATGAAAAATAATTATAGCTGTGATGTAGATTGAATATTCGAATGGTATTAATAAGTTTTATTGTTTGGTATGTTCCATTGTACTTCACTACATGCACATATTTTATTGGATGATATTGCAAATGGAGATTATTAAATTGTGTATTTGTGTTTGACTGTGTTGAGTACAATATAGGACAAAATGAGACGTCGCTGAGATATAATATTTTTGGTTGAAAATACATGGTAGCTATATATCATTTCGTCGCCATTCTTGACTCAACGCGCATACACAGAAGAGCAGCTTTCTCGAAATCTCGACAATTTATTACGTAATAGGTAGACACATGTTCTATTTTTCTTGGTTTTTTTTTCATCGTGTTCTCGCTTGTCATTATGATGACTGTTTCTGAGATCGTTGAGTGCATATCTTTTTTTAGATAACAAGTGAGGTTATTTTTTTTTTGGAGGATCAGGAGAATAGGAAAAGAAATTGAATTGAATTCGGGTTTTTTTTCCTTCAAGTATTTTATTTAAAAGTCTATGGATTGAAAAAATATATTTATATCTGATCTATTGATACAATTTTAGTTTGGACTATAAATAATTTATAGACGAATTAAATGAAATTTGTTCGATCTCAATTAATTTATTAATCTCTGAGGTATGATATCAGCCAGTTGAATAAACAAAATAGAGATGTATATTAATTTTGAATTCTTATTTTGTTGTCTTTGGTATTTCAAAACAATAATAAATTCCACGTGTTTCAACTTCTCGATGAAATTCCTGGACGTAGCAACTATAAAGAATAATCTTAGAAATAAAACAAAAATTTATCTTTATATATTTTTTTCTTTTTTGTCACATTGTGAAGTTTGTGAGGGGTTCACCGACTTGTGATGTGATGAAAATAGAAACGTTTAAAAACGAAATATAGTTTATATATGTACGACATAACCAACCATATGCACATGTAGATATAGTTGACTAGTAAAATTATCTACGTGCTGTCATTATTGCATTTATGGTATCTATAACTGAAAATTTGCTGTGGTATATACAGAGATATTATAGATGGGGGATTTCCCGCTATAAGATAGATCCGTAGTTGAATTATTGAGGATGGCGTGCGGCGTATACACATTGAGTCAATGCAAGACTCAAATATATATGTGTGTATGTACGAGGGGGGAGAGAAGAATAAAAGTGAATAGCAGCGGGTGTAGGGGTGTCGCATCGGCGACAGCTCGACCTGCAGGTAGCGCCATAACGTCTGCCATTTTCAAACATTTGTCTGTATTTCCCTGGTGTCTTTGATGGCGTAATTTTCTGCGTAGGTCATTACAACTTTTTCTTTTTGTTCTAATACGTCTTGATTTTATTATATTTTTTTCTTTTTCTCTATTCACTCTCCCCCCATTATTTTGTTCAAAACTTTGTTTTTATATTTTGTTATTACTGTTTGATTCTCATGTTGCACTGCAGTCATGACGAATAATTGATGAATTTTTTTCTGTATATCAAATGGATTTGTAGCAGAAAAAGTTTTTCTTTATTTTTTATATATGACAAGGCCGTGTGGTGGTGTGTCAGGTGTTTGAATTACGATGATGTATGATATATTGATCGATTGTTGTATTTTTTTTTTTAACGAATAATTGAAAAGAATTGGTATATTAAAAATTTTTTAAATTATTGCTGTAGTCCATTTATTTGTTGAGTGGACTAAATTTATTATGTTTGTGCCACGTAATATAATGCAATTGTTTCCACCTCCTTTCATATCTTTCACTTGTCATTAAGTATGAACGTATATCTCAACGCGAAATATGTTATAGGAGTTTCCCTGCATTTTCCCCCTTTTATATGAATAATTGTAGTGTACAGACAGGCTGTATCACGTTCGAATACTCCCACGATTCGCAAAAGTGACGTGCTCTAGAGTTTTCTGTATTATCCAATTTTGTTATATTTTATTCGTAATTTTTTTATGGTAGAACATTGGTGAAAGGTAAAACAATAATACTGCAATTTTTATTATTACAATATTTTTTTTTTTCCCCCTTCTTTTTTCTTTTGTTTTTTTATTCTTTTGCATTTTACTTATATATTTTTGAATGAAATTGGATTATTTAAATTTTATGAATTTGGAATTTGATTTGAAAAGAAAAAAACTATAGAAAATATAGAGAATAAAATATTGTTATGTTGTGAAAGCAATTGCGGAAAATTTGGTGGCTATGGAAAATGGTCGGGCAGATGTGGATACTCGAGGAAGTTGAGAGTGTACTGCATTGTCCGATTTTATTTGATAAATAAAACGAATCGAATATTTGAGATGGTTGTGTTGGAAGGGAGAAAAGAAGGGAAAAAAAGAAGAAAATAATTTTTGCAATTTTGATGATTGCACCATTTTATTGATTGAATTTTTTCCTCTTTTTTTTCTCGGCTTTTCTCTTCTACTTCAGAATAATACTGAACTAGTTGAATTAATGATTACTAAATTTAAATTAGAGATGGAAAAACAAATGAACAGTGAGCACAGGAAAATTGTGCGATTTGTGACGATAATGTTTGCGTATCGCTAAAAAAAATCTCTCGATGAATACTTGAATATTTGTAATTTAATTCAATGTCAATTTTCCAATATAAATTCTACCAATGAAAAATTGTGCGATTTAATAAACTCGATATTTTGAATTTTCATTTCACTCCTTGTCTTCGCATTCGAAAGGTAAATGAGTTGTCCAAATGTTTCCAATTTGAAATGTTATCAACTAGAAAATGAAAAAAAAAAAAAAAAAAAAAATTCATAACTGCGAATAGAGAAAAAAGAGAGGAAAATTGTTGATTCCAAGGACTCTAGAGATTGGTTAAAAATATATTCGTAAACTCTGGAGTCTTCACAATTGTACAATTTCATTATTTTCATTTTTAATTTCCCAATCAAACTCGGGAGGAAAAAAACAAGTATTAAAAATAATTGAACAATACTTCTGTAGTTTTCAATAGTTGCAGCAATTTATTATTATTACCTCGATGGTTTTTTTTTGTCTTCTTTTATTTCAACTACGCAGTAAAATTGAACTATTTAAATCTATGAATGTGAAATTGAGTTAAGAAAAGAAAAATATAGCAAGAACAAAGGACAGCACTGTTTATAGTGACGACTTCAGGTATCAGTGGCTATTAAATATGCTTGGACAGATGCGTCGTCCCCACAGTAGTTTGATATTCTCCCGCTGGGTGGCGTTTCCCTCCCACGTCTTTCCCCTAAGTCTTACATGTTCTCTGTACTCGGTCTTTACATGTATGCATGTATATATGCATTATCTCCGCGGGCTGTGGGTTCTTACACTCCATGTGAAGCGTTCACCGTGTGTCCTTCTACTTCGATATCACAAACGCGCGCGGGTCGCCACGTAATTGCAGAGAGAAACTCTCTTTTGCCCTCTTACCACCCCGTAATACCCAACTACTCCTCGTGCAAAGCTTCCAACCCTCTCGACAACTGCGACCAAGCTTTGTAATTTTTTTTTTTTCTCTCTTTTGCCCTGTCTCTTTTTTTTTTTTTTACTTTATTTTTATTCTATATCCGTCGTGGTTATACCATCACGTTGTCACTGGATATAGAGAATTATATTATTATTTATTGTCTTTGTCTTTTTGATTTTACGGTTTATAAAATGAGAATTAATTTGTGTGGTTGAATTTTTTTTTTTTTATTAATTATTGTTGGCAATTATTTTTCATTTGTATTTGAAAAGTGTTGATGGTAAATTGTAGAGTTTTATTTTTGAAGCGATGCAGACGTTTTTAATTGGTTTTGTATGTGAATTGTTGAATTTTCATTTGATTATTTGGTGTTTGAGGGATTGGGAAAATTATTGGTATTTATTGTAAATTAAAGAGAAATGAAAATATTGGATTATTATGTGAAGTATGTGAGGAATATTTGTTTGTTGAAAATAATTCATAAATGGATTGAAAAATGAATGAGAAGTATTTTGAATTACTTGTTTGATGAGAGGATATAAAAACATTTTTTTTTTTCTCTTGTACTCACTGTTTTACGAGGACATTAATTTTCGCCATTATATGTCGATTACAATATGACGAGACAGAAATAATTCATATGATAAGAATGATTACTTGACATTAGCAGACACGAAATGAATATTTAATTTTATATTTTGATATTTGATTTACTTTTTTTTTTTTCTTGTTTGCAAATAGAAGTAAAAATTCTTTTGTAGAATTGTTGATGATGTGATAATCAATTTGTGTAACGCAATTTTCCATAATATTTTAACTTGTGACATTTAGTTTTATTATTATCAAAATTTGTATTTGTGGCGGGGGGGTTTTTTTTTTTTGTTCTTATTTTGTTGTGACCGTGGTCAAAGGGTCTCACTAAAGTATTGCAGAACAACGTAAACCGGCCGCAAAGCATTAATTATGCACGAAAAAAAGACGATCGATGGATGGTCGAATGTCTATGTGAAATATTGATGAGGCCCACTCTTCCACCCAATACTTTTTACCTCTGTGCGATTTTTGATTGTGGGTATATCACAATATCATTTGCTTCTAATGTTCCAATGTATTTTTATAATTAATTGTTGTTTTATCAATCAAATCTCGACATTTGTTTATTATATTATTTTTTTTCTCGATATATATTTCATTTCATATTTTAGTTTGGCAATTGTTTTTCTCTTCCGTTTTTTTTTTTTCTACTGTTTTTATTCTTTATTTTATAGTTTTATTTATTTTTTTCTTTGAGTATCTTCGAGAAGGTGTTTAAGGACATCCGGCAAATACTTGGAAGGTCATTTCCCTTCAATGAAACGGAAGAACACAAATGTTAGTAAGAAAGAGAGAGAGAGAAAGAGAGAGTCCATTGTCCGGTATGCGCGAAGCACTATATTCTCATAGAGTGGTATAGCAGCCGGTTTTCTTCGTTGGTGCGGAAAAAATCTTCGTACTCCGCCCGCATTCGCGTACCCGCAAGGACCCCGCGTTGATTCTCGCATCAGGATGATGTGCGCGGGAGTGTAAGACGAAGAAGAAGAAGAAATAGCAGAAGAATAAGAATAAGAATAAGAAGACATGGTGGTGGTGGTGGTGGTGGTAGTAAAAGAATCGGAAGAGGTATGGGTTGGAGAAACGAGATGAGACGAAAGAAACCGCAAAGATTACGTGCGCTACAGGATCCAACACGCAGAAATGATTTCATACATTTTTGTCAGATGAAATGGAAATGAACTTTTTGTTTCATTTTTTGTTTTGTTTTTTTTATGACTGAATAATAAAAATTAATAACAATATAATAGATAGAGGTAGAGATGAGGAAGAATATTTATTCAGCTTTATCATTTTTATATGAATATTGGTAATTTAATAATGAAAGAATTGTGAAATAAAATTTTCAATTTCACAGTTTTAATGATCAATTCAATGGTGGATTTTTCAGTATTTTTGATTTTATTAATTAAACAAATTGAATTATCTATAATATTTAAGAATAAAGTCCAAATGAAAATGAATATTAAAATTATTAATAAAATTGACTAATTCAATATCCGTAAGGGAACAACAATAGATTTAATATTAAAATAATTTTATTTCATAGTTCATTGAATTGAACTTTTCCATTTTTTTTTCTTTTTTTTATAACAAATTGCATTGGAGTGGGAAAATGAGTATGATAACGGGTGGGGGGGGTGGTTATTGTGGGTGAGGGGGTAGATACAGTTTGAGTTCTTAGGGGTTTACTTGGTATAGTGCAAATATAAAGTGAACTATGCACAACAATATCGACCCTAGTTGATTGTTGATGCGAATGGTAACCAATGGTGATATCCAAGGTTCGTCCAATCATAGTTCACGGGGTGGCCATATTCTGACCAATAAGCGTATTTTCTTGTCACCGGTTTTTTGATTGGGCGATCTAAAGGATAAGAGACGAGTTCGAGGCCACTGTGAACCACAAACACTTCGCGGATCACGACAAGTGAAGACCTAGAGAGGGCCAAACAAAAAGTCTTTCACTCAGTATATTTATACATAAACGCACACATATTTACAACTTGTATTTCAAATATATCTATTTTCAATTCAACGGTCATTCAGTAGACGGTGGTTGTTGCCTCGTGTTTCTTACATCAGGAAATATTTATTTTACGACAACTTCATACTGTCGTATTCAGTAAGAAAAAGAATTCTATTTTCACGACAATTTTTTCTTTTGTTTTGTTTTTTCGTTTCTCTTTTACAACTTATTTTCATTTAGTTTTCTTTTTTTCTCGCCCTCTTTTCATTTGTTCTTTATTGACACATTGGGTTTTGCAAATGGACATTAAAAAGAGTGGAGAGTTATGTCAAGTTAGAAGGTAAAATGGTAGCTCTTGGGGGGGATTCCATCCGGTTGTTAATGAGTCGTTGAAATGTTTCTCATTCTCTTTGGTATACAAAAATATACAATGGAACATGAACAACAATATATAAATGTTGGTTACGTTTTCTGGTTTTTATTCTTTTATTGTTCTTTTTTTTTTTGGAAATGTGAAAATCACAATCCCAACTATTCTGTTGTCTTGGTGGAGAATTATTGAAGGGAAATTTATTAAATTGAAATAATATGAGAAACAAATAATAATTTTAGTTATCAACGATGTTATCTTTTGAATTGTTTGTTCATTTGTTGATAGTTTGGTTTGTTATATTTTTTGATAGAACATACAATCTTTTATTTTATTAATTATCAACATTAATGATGGTAGAGAAGAAGGTGTAATAACCTGGTTAGAAAGTGCAACGAACAATACATTTCTAACGGATTTCGCGCCTCGTTTGCTTCCAGGAGCAAAATTAGCCGGGTCGGAAGCAAAGACACGCGTGCAACTTTAAAGAAGGAAGGTGGCAGAGAAGGAGAAAGAGAAGAAAAGGAAAAAAAGAAAATCTCAACGCAGAAGCTAAAGGAGTTTATTCTCTCCTACTAGAGAGTACTGCAACACTTCTACTACGAGACCGGTAAGTCGATGCGCATAAATTCACATTTTTTTTTCCTCTCTCCTCTCTAACTTCCACCTTACAACTCTCACTCATTCTTTCATATTTTACATACACTGCTGAAAGTTAGACGCCTCAATTCACACGGAATATTCGTCATGCATTTTGCTTCTATCATACACATCCAATGTCTTATTTTTCTATAGTTTAAAATTTTTTTTTCCTTTCGCATTTTAAAATAAGTTTGTTGGAAATATTGAAGACATTTTACATTTTTATTATCACATTTTCAGTAATGTGTTATCAATACTGTTGATGTTCTATCATAACTTTTTTTACATATATATCAATTTTGTTGTTTTATGTATGGAAAATAATTTCCATTCGTAAATTATCTCATTATTTTTTTTTACAATTTATGATTGATTATTATTTTTCATTTTTGTGTTATTCTTATTCTTTACTTCGGTTCGTTTTGGTTACGGTTTATTATATTTAGTAGTATTGAAAAAAATATTTTGTAAAGACTTCCGAGAGACTATTCCCACGTTTATATTCTTGTTCACAAAACCGCACAAAAACGTAAATCTTTGGTGTGACCACCATCCACATTACCTCATGCAACGCCTGTTGCGAGTCATTATTCTACTGGTCGACGATTTCATGACCTCAAGTAAACATAAAATTCATATATATGTGTATATATATCCTGAGTATTATTCAAATTTCATATAACATATACCGAATACTAATATCAACTTCCTCATTATTTTCAAAAAATATTTCAAAACATTCACAAGAGTTTATTATTCGTTGTGAATAATGGTGGATATTAGCACGATTTATTTCTGTTCAAAGTTACAAAGAATTAACAAAGGACGCAATATATATTCTTGAATTTGTTTTTAAGAATAAATTATTAATAAAAGATATTCAAATGTTTCGATATTTTCGATATAATATTATATATGGATTAGGTAAATTTAATTAATCTCATACACAAAATTGTATGTTATCTTTGTTATATATAATCGATTAAATTTTCTCAACCCATTTATTTGCACTTTCCCTCAATTTGAAACCAAAGTAGATTTCCCGAAAATTTCTCAGTTTGCCCAAGGGATTTTGTGCACCCATTCTCACCACCATTATTTCTATCCCTTGCGTTGAAAACTTTGTTATATTTCCCTTCCAGTTCTAGTTATGGTTGAGAAGAAAAGGGAGCTAATGCCCTTCTTCTTTTCTCGTTCCTACATTTTTTTTTCTTTAATATATAAACCATTTCTAACTTTACTCGTGAGACCTTTTAGCAAAAAAAAAAGAAGAGAGAAAAATAATACAGAAAACAAAAGAGAGGGTAGAAGAAGATTAAAAAGGGAAGGGAGGGAAAAAATAAAAGTGAACGAATGAACGGAGATATAGCTGAGATGATGATGGGGAAGCACAGCAACGAGGTCGTGAAAATATCGGGTGAGAGCTTGCGCGCACGCGCTTTGACGCAACAATAGGGGGTGAATTCCACGAAGCGGTTCAGTATCCACCCGACCATCAGCTGATCAATATACTCGCTGACACGACACGCGCGCGTCACCATATTGTCACGCATTTGCTGATTGTCTATCAGTTTATATATTTTCTATATAATTGTGTGTTTGTGTTTGTGTGAATATATATATATGAGTGGATGTTATTATTTGCTATTGTCATTATTTTATTTTATGTATGATAATATTATAATATCGAGGATTAAAGATAGATAAAAATAACCGGTAGAGTTTCGTCATAATTATCATCAAATTACAGGTATGTCAACTCATACTTTCTTTCATTTAATAATTTATTTATTTATTTGTCTATTAACAATTTTAATTTATAATGCGGTTTAATTTATCGTTTTATTCATTTTATTATTTATTGATTTCCTGAATACGTGATTAACGGTGAGGAAATAATGAAGGTGTCGTGGCTAGCAAATCCAATATGAGATTCTCTCACAGGTACTCACACTCACCATTTATATTGGATACTCTCATTGGTTATACCATTGTCAACCGCACTGCGGTAATTTTGCAACTATAACTGTGTGGTTTTATTGCAATATATTCATTTCCGTATATTTTATATCGGGAAAATAAAATGGGGTAGAGGGAAAGGGGATAGAGGAATTTATGAATTTAACTTTAGTTGAGGAAAAAAAATGTTTGTGGAAATGTGAATATATTGAGTGAATTTATGGCATGAGAGTTCTCGTCATTTTATTGTCTGCTCCTGTCGTTTAATGTTCTATTATCAATTACATTATAATCTCAACAATTTATTTTTTCTTATGTTTTCTTTTTTTTTTAGTCTTTTTTCTCTCTTGTATGGGGAGTGGTCGAGGAGTGTCATGAGGTTTCTGATGACAATGCAAATTCAAAAGAATGACTAGTTTAGAGATGGAAAAAATATGAAGATTATATAGGTGGCATCTTATCTCTTTCGTTTATGTTCAGTTGACATGGATAGAAATAGTGCCAAGAGATTTGGAATTATTTTTTTTTATGTGTGAATTTCGTTTCTGTGATATGATAGGGATGATGAAAATTATTTTGATGAATTTGTTGAGGGGGAAAATTGAGGGTTAGAATTGTTTTTTTTTTGAGGAGGAATTTTTTTGTGTGGTTGTATGAAGTGAGTTTAGTTAGGTTAGTTTATTAAAAAAATTATTTTTGATATGTTTGTTAGTTTATTATGATTGAGATGATGACGATGAATTTAAAATATTCAAGAACTTGCTGGTATTTTTATGTTGAGCTATTAATGATCGGCTTATGTGTAGAAATGGTGGCTTCAATTCTTTTTAGTGCTATTCATAACAGTTTTGGCTTCTTTGTTGGTGATGGCCGATGAGATTCTGATTTATTATTCAATATTCACTTTTAAACTGTTGCCAAAGTAATATATTTTATGTTCTTTATACGTCAATGTTTGATAGAATATTTTCTACCCCACAACTCATCATGTTCAACTTCTTTCTGGTTATAAGTTTTAAATTCTGTAAGAACTTTAGTTTATTCAATGTCAGGATGAAAAAAAAAAATCTCAGTTACTAAAGTAACAAAAATAATAAAGTGAATAATCTCGATCAGATCAAAATTAATTCATAACTGAAGTCATAAATTCAATTTTATTTACAAACTTCTTTCATATATTATGCTCAAATTTTTTTTTTCCAATTATTATTCATTCAGGGAAGATGGAGAGAAAATAAAATGGCTCAGTATATTTTTCTCCTGTTTGGTGTAAAAAATTATTGAGATAGATTATTTATATTCTTCTTTAACGTCATATTTACTGAAAAATGTCGATTATTATTATAAGCGTAGGTTTGTTCCCCGTCCAACATTAAAATATTTTCAATATTTTCAATATAAAAATAGAATATTACACCATTCGTTGTACATATCAATCAATATACTGTTTTTCTTTTTCGGAATTTTCTTCTCATCTCTGCTTTCAAAAAAAAAGAAGAAAATGAAAAATAATAAACTAAGCCGAATACTCAATAGTTCATAATTAGCATCTGAAAAAACAAGAAATGAATTACACAAATCGATAGCATTTCAATCAGCAAGCCAAAATTATTTCTCGTTCCAAAAACTAAAATTCTATCTGAATACAAACATTTCTCTATTCACTGTGCAATGATTAAACGTATGTTTCATCCTTATGTTTAATTAAAAAGAAAAGAAAAAAGAAGAAATCAGCTGCGCCCATCGTGAAACATCTCTAGACAAAAAGTGAAAAAGAAAAAAAGAATAAAATTCCTCGAGAATGAAATAAAAACAGTAGGGAAAAATAAAAAGAATGCGATAGCTCGAAGCAAGCACACGCATTCATTCTGCTTTCAGTGAGGAGTGGTGAGGAGTGGTGAGGAGAAGTACCATTTGCAAACATACACGCGTGTACACGATAGGAGTTGCTTTTTATTACCCCCACTACGTTACATATTTCTCCCTTCTCCTTACTCTCTATGCGTCGTCGTCGTAGTACGTCGTCGTTGTCGTGTTGTCTCCCCTTCTTCTCTCCAGCGCACCATCCACGTTGGAACGCGCTCTGCTTCAAGCAGTGGAGTTGGAGACAAGCAAAGAGAAGGGAGAGGAGAGAAAGAGAGAGAAAAAAAAAGCGGAAAAAAATTAAAAAAGAAAAGATAAAACAGGGATAGAGAACCGCGCGCTGGATGAACGCAAAGTGACTCTCTGTCTTGGCGTTCGACTTCGTATTCGTCTCGTATCAAGTCAAGTTCAGTTCTGCGCAGGTGCATTCAGTTTTGTGTGTATTTCAATAATTATCATTAAGAATTTATTTATTTTACACTCGCAATATTATTATTTTTATCATACAATTCATTCTTTATATTATTTGGAATTAATTTTCTTGGTGTTATTAAGTTGTAATTGATTTATTGAATTGACGAATGAATATAAATCGAATTGTGATTTGAAATTATATTCAATGATTAGTTTTTTTTTAAATGCGTTCGTTTATTCTCATGACGCACAATCTCGACGCTCTCGCGCTTGGCTTGGATGCGCAGTGACCTACCGCACTGACTTGTGTATATACTACAATACTACATATAAATGCATAAATATAATATTATTTTTGCGAGTGTATGTGTTCGTGCTGTGAGTGTGCGTGAGAAGATGTAGTTTGTAGAATGCTTATTATTGCATGCGTGGAGAGGATGTGGTTGAATTTCTTCAGAAATTGAAATAAAGCTCATCACACATATTCTTCTTATTTAAACATTGTCAAGATATAATATTCATATATTTTTAATATTTATATAGATAATTATTCTAAAAGGTCCACACCTTTATTTAATTTAAAATTTCAAAAGTAGATGTTGAAAAAATAAGAGGAATTTTAATATTTGATTATTATCAGTGTTTATTTATTTTTTTTTCTTCTTTTTCTTTATTTTTTGAATTATGGACGATGTCATTCCGTCTCGTGTGAATGTTCTATGACCCTGATGACCCGCGTTGAGTTTCTTGTATATTCTACACATGCACAGATACTATACAACTATGAGAATAGAAGCGAAAGAAAGAATGAAAGAGAAAATAAAAAAAAGAAATTGTGAATTCGTGCGCTCGTGTTTTAAACTCATCTGATAAATTTATTGCATTGAAATGTTGAAATATTTATTCGTTGTTTGTTTGTTGCAGACACGATCATTGAATGAGAATAAAAATTCCATTTATACGCAAAATGTTTAAATATGATGGGAGAGTTTTTAATAATATTCACACATTTCTTTTGGTTTTTTTCTTTTTAATTATTTATTTACTTATTTATTGGGATGGATCATGAAGGGGAAGGTGACTGGTTGGTTATGACACTCGTAACCGGTTCTGTATAAAATGTTATTTCTGTAGGGAAAATAAAAAAAGGAGAATTCCGCGTTAGTAAACATCCGAGACAGTCTATTGAAGCTACATTTTTCCTTCTTTTTTTTTTTTATTTCTTGCTTCTTTTATTCTTCTGTACGCACAATACTTTGAATATTGTCATAATTTATGAAATGCTTTCGTTTGAAAGTAATATGACAGAATATTTAACTGTACGAGCATTCATATTCATCGTAATAAAATGCGATAACTTAATTTGGTCTGTTTTCCTGTTTACTTCGCAGGGTGTACAGTCCATCCGGGAGGTTAGAGAAACGCGAGCACCATTACTGGTGAGTAAAAGCCCTCGTCGGCAACATAACAGACATATACACACACTCCAAATAAGAATAATATGCTTGTCTGAGAATGCGCAAGTTTTCTCTTCCGACGAATTTCCTTGCTCTTGTGTTACGATAGAGAAAACGAGGCAAAGAAGAGTTGGAGAATTGTCTCTGCTCGGCACCATTATAAATTATTCTTCCATAGTGTAGAATGAGGAAAAAAAAAATAAATGAATGAAAGAATGAAAGAAAGAGAGGAAAAAAAAAAAATCCTTTTCTTCTTCTTTTCACTTCACCTGACAAAAAGTAAAATAAAATATTCAAATGCAACACATACAAAAAAACATTCCACGTTTAATTAATTTTTGTTTTTAATCTTAAAATGGTGGGTGGGTAAAGAAATGATGAATTGTTAGTATAGTGAACAATTTATCTGTTTTATTATCTCTTTGATTGATAAGCAATTTTATTTTACGTGGAAGAATTTTCCAGAATAAAATTTTAAATGTGTGAATGTGTAAAATAATGTTGAGCATGAACTATAGAAGTTAATGCCAAGTGTCGAATTGAGAAAGAGCAAAGAATGATATGTAGGAAGAGT
Source organism: Meteorus colon (assembly GCA_030523085.1). Taxonomy (NCBI): domain Eukaryota; kingdom Metazoa; phylum Arthropoda; class Insecta; order Hymenoptera; family Braconidae; genus Meteorus; species Meteorus colon. The sequence continues at coordinate 71,487 of JAPYZH010000366.1, forward strand.
GAGAGACGAGTGAAAGAGAAATATATAGTGCGAGGAAGAACTAAGAATTCGAATGAATGAATTGGCTTCACCAAGTCACGAGTAAATTCCCTGCTGTGCCAAATAAATTCCTCAAGTCTCTTATTCCCTTCGTTCATCTATCCTTCTTCATTTAGTATGTTCTGTCTAATTTTAAACGTGTTCAGGTTATATAGTTACGTTGAAAAGGAATATAACTCTTCAGCTATATTCATTTGATTTTCAACTTTCAATGAGATAGTTTGCCTTTAGCATCCCAACATCTGGAAACAGATCAAACACATGTAAACATTAATACATTTAAATCATAACTATTCACTTTGGTTGATGATAATTTATATATATGAATACAAATTCATTAATTTCATTCTTTTTTTTTTTTTCTGTTATGTATTTTTAAATTTATCGACAAAAATATCTACAGTGATTTAATTTTTGTTATTAATATTATTGATTATTATCAATGAGATGGAAAAGATTTCGTGAGAGCCAATGTAATTTGGACAAATTGTGTTTATGTAATATATAACTGATTGAAATGTATGTTTTACTCATGGAAATTAATAAATAGCCTTTGATTGAAGTAGATTATATGAGATTACAGTTGCACATTAATCTTCACTAGTTTCAATTCCATGAAGTTATGACATACATTGATGTATTAAATTTATAATATCCATGGGATATCCAATACCTCAAAAATTGTATATAATGATTTTGTGATGATTGAACAAAGAACTTTTCTATAATTTAATTATTGATGAAAGAATATTTTTTTCATTATTTATTTTATTTCTATTGAAGATATCTTTACAATACGTTATCATACTGATAATTATATTCGTGTCTGCACCTGTGTAATCTTGATGAGAGAATGATTAAAGTGTAGGGAAAAAAAAAATGTGGAATATAAAATAGGATTTTGAAACAGGTTTTTCATCATGTTTCTCTCATTGGATATTATTGATTTCAGTTACGTGAATTTTATTATACCAGTTTATATTAATTCGAAAATTCCAACGGTTTATTCATTTCGTTTTCTCAGATGTGATGAAATTATTCATCATTCTTTTATTTTAATATTCTCTTTGTTATTTTTTTTTCTTTCTTGGTTATTGTGTATTATATTAATATTGAATGGGACAGTTTGCTTTCATATTAAAGTAGAGATGAACAGAAAAAAAAAATTCTATTGTTTGAATAGAAATGGACCTTGTGGCAGTTTCATTTTAATTGCCCAGTGAATCACGATAGAGTAAGTGAGACGAATGAGTTGAAATTGATGTCTGAAGATAAAAGGAAACCGGAAACCAATGAGAAGTCGATCAATACGTGCCTTTAACACGACTGATTGTTCTCCAATTCCATGGAGATGTTATACCAAACCTTCTTACAACCTCTTCCGGGAGCTTGAAATCCTTTTCTCATAATTTCTTTTTTTTTTCTTTCTTTTACCTCAATTCTTCTTCATCTTCTTATTTTTTTACCGTTTTTTTTTTTTTTTTTTTTTTTTTTTTTTTTTTTTTTTTTTTTTTTTTTTTTTTTTTTTTTTTTTTTTTTTTTTTTTTCTT